>NAPT01000449.1:0-24658 GCA_002927785.1 Cladonia uncialis
GTGGGGTAGGGCGGGGAGGAAGCGCAGAAAATCAGTCAAGAAGAAAAGGTTGTTTTTACAGACATATATATATGCTCATTTCTTTTTTTCTTTTTTGGATAAGTGAAGAAAAATTATCGAGTTTTCCAAAATAAAAACTTGAGACATAGGTATCTAAACCTCTATTTCGGCAACGGTATCATTTCCCGTAGCGATCAGGTTGGAATAAGAATATTTTTGGAGACTGAGACTTGGTTTGGGAAGTTAAGTACCTTAGTGATACAGATGTTGAATTCTCGAGAAAGATTTTCCTTTTCTAAATTGCTCTATCACTAAACCCAACCATATCCGTTCTCACCTTCATTTTCATTCATTCTTCATCCCTCATCATACAACAACAATGCCCCTTTTTATCCAAAGGGAAACCCCACCTAGGTCACCCATCCCTCTCCAGCTTACTGCGCGATTCCAATAACACCGCAAGCCGGCCTTGCACCCGCATTTCCCGTAGTCTTACTCTGTTCATGACCGCCCTTGCCTAGATCATCTGTCCCGCTATGCACGACGATAGTCCTTCCCAGCACGCTCTCGGGCCCAATGAGCTTAACGAGGCTGTCGGTAATGCTGCCTTTGGAATTGCCTTGGCCGTCGGTTTTGAAGTTGCCGAGATCGCCGACGTGGCGCTCGGTGTCGGAGGGGGCGCCGTGTTGTTTGCTGAAGGGGTTGACTGGGAGAGAAAGGAGGGGGTTAGAGGAGGTTGTTATGGAGTGAGGTGGGAGAGGAAGAGTTGGTGTGGGATCATGGGTGGTGGCTTGCTACGTACAGTGAGGACCAGCGCTTGTGCAGCCGTTTGTGTTGTCGCCGAATTGATGGACGTGCATGCCGCGCTCGGCGGAGGGGTCGCTGCCGTGGATGTCGTAGGAGATGGTGGTGGGGGAGGATTCGGAGGATTGTTCGAAGGTTACGGTACCGCCGACGGTAGAGTCACCGCGGAGAACTGCGACTGTTGAGGATGATTGAGATTAGCCATGGCTTGCTTGTTCGAGCAGAGGACGGTATCGGAGGTAGGGCCGTGGTGGGCTTGGAGGTGGCGGAATGGGTATGGAGGAAACGGTGTTGAGGGCTAGATATAGAGCTTGTGGAGGGTAGATGTGGCTTATGAATCCGGGGACATGAAGCGGTTGAGAGAGGTTGTGACAGGTCGATGGCGGCTTCATCTTTCTCAAACTTGCTCAAGTCCCGGTGTACCTGCAGGAGGGGTGGAGACAGTGGAGGCTACGGACACGCTTACCTGCCTTGACCATTTTGATTGAGACTGATTTAGTGGCTCTTGATTGAAGGTGAAGGAATTGTTTCTTGTTCGGCGTTTCAATGGACCTGCTGTGATTTGGTAGAGTTGTATAACGGTGTGGTGGAAGACGTTGATGAGGAACGCTGCGGAGGGTGAATGGTGGGGCTAATCTTTCTGTCGGCTTCTGGAAAATAGTGGGGAAAATGGACGGATCAACGTCACGCATTTCCTTCGCCGATCGAATGGCAACTGTGCCAGACTGCTTGGATAATCACCCTGATTTCATAATCTTGTGTGTGATGCAACTCTTGATCATTGTACATCTGGCACATTAGTCAGACGTCTTGTAGATGGTTATTTCCAAGTTTAGTAGAAGCAACGCTCGACGCTCGCCGCTGCCAGTCTGTTAACCTTACATACAAAAATAATGGCAACAACCCAAAGAAAAAGGTTGGTTGATTTCATAGGATATTCTTCCAAACATCATATACTTACATAGTGACGAACCTATTTGCATGTGATTGTAGCGTTTGAATGGAGCCTTAGACTGGGACTTCGAGAGCTCGGTCTCTTCCGAGCTGTTCTGTCGCGCAAAGGAAGGTGACCTTCAAAGCAACGCCCAACCCAAAGATGTGAAACAGGAAGGTGTAAAGGCCTTCGATTTAACTTCCTCTACTTCTTCCTTCCTTGTTGACAAATACACGATTCGATGGGCGTCAATTTTAAACCTTAAGGCCTGCATCTCTACATGATTCAATATCCGAGGCCCTGGGTCCGGCCTTCCAATTTCTTTGGCTCTGGGCTCAGCCTGATAGAACTGTATGTTAGGTTGGTGTAGGTGTATATGCTTTGGCCTTGAATTTGTAAAGAGAGAAGTTGCGGCATCACTGTCACCACAGTTGCACAAGCTCCACTGTGGTTCGTTCAGACCCAGACGAGACCCTTGGCACTATGAAAATATGCGAACCATTGTCGCACTTCGGCGCATTGTAGGAGCACAACTGATACACTCATTGGGCTGTGAGGCCCTTCCTCCTTGCCACGTACTTTAGGGCTAGAATTCATGTTCTCCTAATGTGGAAGGAGAACGCGGACAGTAGACTATACATTTAGACGCGTACAAGCATTGGCCTAATCTAGGGACTTCTTTTGTCCCAGGTGACAAAAGCACGAGAACACTCCTCGGAATTGTGCCAATGGGATTGGTAAAAAGGCTGCAGGCTTAGTCTAGGTCAGAGGGTTGCTTTCCAATCATGGGGAGTAAGAGGCTAGATGGGGAAGGACTCGTTGCGGCTATGAGTCTCGTTTCCATGATTTCCACGCGTTCTGACGCACGTAGGCATCTTTTTTCGATGATGGAATGCGCGATTGACAGGTCCGTCTTTTGAGAAGAAAAGGATTGGCAGCCCATGTCCTTTTGGCGGCAGGAGATTTGATGGTTGGCCGCCACAGATATGCATAAGGCGCATGTATGACATCGCAGATCTATGGACTCCCAGGTTCTTGCAAAGCCGCGGACTATCGAATCGGAACCGGCTTAGCGATCCTCAAGATGGATGTCACGCGGGCGAAGCGGGATGCTGCAGGATGATGTTGGCTTCGGCAGTGTTAGGTAAGTCGATGCTTGGTGGGGGTTTGCTTTCACCCGGCGGATATGCCCTTTAGGTCGATGGCTAGGAAGCTCTTGGTAGGCACTTTGAATGGCCGACGATCAGAAGTAACATGAAGCAGATTATGATTTTTCGCAAAGGCGACAACAGCCCTTCTCCTGTGGTCTGTTCGCCCTCATGGTGGCGATAGCTCCTTAGTGTTGGCTGAGGGTCCAAGTGTTTTTTTTGCTGGATGCGCTGATCTCCGTGGCCATTCATGCAGCTATCCCATCGAGGTGGTTATTTACCACTGAGACTGTTTGCTGATGCTCGTTGGCGAACTGCCTGTCGAGAGCAGAGTACGGGATCGTCGTGTAAACGGGACAGACACAGTTGCATCAGAATTTTTAAGATTACTTGGGGGTTAGATGGGAAATAATGAAGTACCATGTACTAACAAGACCTGTATCTTTCCTTGGAGCTGTGACCAGGGCCAGTAACCAGGCCATTACCAGGCCATCACCAGGCCAGTGAAGCATTTTCGACCACTCAGACCAAGGGCGGCGCTTGAAGAAGTCAATTCGTGGCTACTAAAGGGACTTTCCCCACTGCGCGGTCTGTCGAGCCGAACACAAGCGTCCAGGTAATCTCCCACCCCCCGGCGCCCTCATCTAAACTTTCTAACGGCTCCACCGGGCGGGCAACCCTCCCTATGTTTTCTTTTTCGCCCTCTCTGTGTTTTTCCCAACTTCTCTTCTGGAGTTATACAGCTGAACCCGAATAAAAGAAGAAGTAGTCGTTGAGGCAGCGGGCTGTGTGCATTCTGTGTGAGTTGATGTCATTGTTGTGCCAAGACCGAGAAATTTTTTGTACGGCCGTCGACCGTTAGCAAATTCAAGAGCTTTGTTCTGCAGAATGTGATACGCAAATTCTTGATAAGCTTGGAGCACCTGCACTCATGCATGCAGACCTTTCGACCTGTTCATATGCTAATCTATGTCATCTTCATAGTCTCCGCTTTGTTGTCCGGGTCCGCCATACCCTTACCTCGCTCTCCAGCTCGTTTCGAAAAACCCTGAAGAATACATTCGACGACAGCCGTTATGTCATACTATGAAGCACAGTCGTGGCAGTTACCCGTCAGGCAGACTTCATGGGATCAACCACCGCCACCACCATCGCGGTCAGGTAGGATCAGTCAAACCCCATTGAAGCCAAGAGCAGGGTTTGATGGATATGCAGGGACGAGTTCGGTCATGCAACACGAGGACCTAGCCGCTTTTGATACTCAAATAGAAGGTGTGTAGAGGGTCTTGAGAAGTGGGCGCGAAATTGTGTTCAATTCCTGTGCTCCGCCTGTGGTTTTCCACGACCCAGGCCTGTACAGAATTTTTCGCAATTCGCCAAAACCCAAAACATGGCCCTGACTGACACGTCTTGCAGAGGTTGATCGTGCCGTTGACAACTTGAACAAGAGCGGCAAGCTTTTCACGACCCCTGTCTCAAGGCGAGACTCCTTGCCTGCGATGGGTGGTGCGCGACCGTTCTCTGACTTCGGTAAGAAACCAACATCTATTCAGACATACTCCGAAATTTCTGACGAACATCTTACAGACCCTCGCATGGGTGGTGTACCTCAACGACACTCTATAAGTGACTATGAACAACTTCGCCCGCAATCTGGCTCGAATCTCCAAAGTTTCTACGCAAATCAACGACACCAGCCAAGACCGAACGAAGCCGAGCAGATGTTGCAGGCGAAACGACGCATGGCTGCGCAGCGTGAACGAGAGCTTCGCAACTACCACCAGGAGCAGCAGTATAACAGGAGTATGTTCCCTTGTTCTCTGACACTTCTTCCTTTTTGACTCACGATTAGGTGTTCTTTCAGACATTTCTACGCAAGGAAAGTCCGATCGCGCAATAAGTCCTAACACTATGAACGAGGAGGATCGCCGAGAGCTCATTGCTCGCCAGCACCGGGCTCTGTATGGAAATGAGAGTAGCCCGTATTACGAAGGCAGCAACTTTGGCGATGAAAGTCACACACCTCGTCCGGCTAACCAAAACTCCGGAAACACGAGTGCAGGTGGTCGAGGACCTTCACCGCGTACTTACGATGCCTTTGCGATTGGCCAGAACCAGGTCCAATCTACGACGAATGAGTCTGCTGCCCAGCTGAACGCGAGTGATTCCACTCAGAAAGGTCCTTCGCCAAATCCACAACAGCAGCGATCACGTGCCGATAGCACAGCTTCTCCGGCGTCTAACCCCCCCAGCCAAAACTTCAGCCTCTTCGAGAGCGCCGCGCAGCAGCAATCCAGCCGGACCTCGACCTCTTCTCCTGGTGGTTCACCTCCGCGTCAATCCAAAACTTCAGCTCCCGGTGTGGCCCCCATCGGAACTCGGCCCGCTCAAAACCCAACCTCGAATCCCGCCGCCACCAAAGCTCCCTCCCCATCTCCTTTAGGTTACGGCTTCTCTAATGATAATCTTAGCGCACATTCTAACAACAACAACGAACGATCTACATCAGCAGCTTCGAACCCTACAAGCGGCAACAAAGACGCCGGGATGAGTGCATGGGGTAGTGGCAGCGGCGTTTGGGGAAATAAGTCATCTCTTCAAGCATCTGTTTGGGGTTAGGGCGTCATCCTTGCCATTGTCAAATTTTTCTTAAGCGTACACAAAGAAAGGATGGCTGGAAAAAGGTGTTTTGCATGCATGGTGCATTGCGGGAGTCGTTGGTCTAGCATGCGTGTTGGCTGGATATCCCCCTCTTCGCGGCTTATGCTTGTGGTTTTTCTCGCTCATCTTTCGATGGAAAAATCCGTGTTCGATATATTGCTTTGGGGCGTTGGTAGGCCACATTTAGCTGGGAATATCATCAAGGGCAAGGGATCCAATCAGTCTGTATCAGGTAAAACCTGGAGGTAAATGTGGAGCGAATATCGTCCTAGCATTTGGGTTTTGTAGTAGGTAGGCATGCATGTTACATCTGTGAGAAGCGGGCGCTTGAGAGCTATATAGCTGGTGGTATAGGTGTATGCATTGTAATTCATGGGCATCATTCATCTCATATTTCTTCCATTTGGTGCTCCAATCCCTGGATGGAGGCGAGGCTAAGCTGGATCGCCTCGCTGCTTCGAGATGTTCCAAATCACACAGTGTCGAGACTCGCCAATGCGTGACTATCTAGGACCCAATCCGAATTCAAGCGGCCCGAACAAATACTTTAATCTACCTTATCTTGCTCAACACCCCAGTCCACGTCACTTTAAGTATGCTTATTCCACACCACAACACACGTACATCGAATCACCATCGACTTCCCAGCTCCCCATCCACATATAGACTTTTTCTCATGGGAAGAATGTGAGACACCATGAGTATCCATCCATAGTACCTGAAGCATCCAGTAAGGAAAAGCTGTGATGCTCTGCTACTTTCACCTTCTATGACATTTCGTCTCTTGGAAACCGTTTTGGCGATTCATCTCCTACGAGTGACCCTAGTGAAGATCTGTGGTACGTTACCCGTATTGTAACGAGCTGGATGCCGTGTTCATCTAATGGAAGCGCGCCCAGTGAAGAGTTGCGGTATACCGCTCTAATTGATATCAGGTAGATGCATACGAACATTCATCAACCTTCAAGCCACACCGAAATGCAGGCTGCATGGTGCGTCCTCGCAAAAAGATCCCTGATACATTTCTCATATTGAAGTCAACTGATTCTAGCAGCTTTCATCACCCATGGAGCCGCCCAACCTACATATCAGGTTGTAAATCCTCCCGGTAGTCTACAGTGAAGACCTTGATACACCAGCCGTATTAATGCCTAGCAGCATTCATTACTCGTGCAGCCACCCTATCTGCAGGTTGCAAGGTGGTTTCACACGCTTTTGCATTGTGAAGATCTCTGATTTTCATTCATCAAGTCAGGCAACTGAGAAAATATGGAATATCGATATTGAAGCTGTCTTGCAATGAGTTGCGTGAAGTGTCGGATAAGGCTTTCATTTGGTGCCACTCGTCTATATAAATCCCTCTTCCCCCTCTCCGTAAGTTTCTTCTTTCATACCATGCAACGGCCTTTCGGCACGGGTCTCTTGGCCTTGAAGATTGGGGGCGACTCGGACATGTTCACCTTCTTTGAACCATTCAAAGACTCTTATCCTTTTGTGTCTGTCTTCTCATCCGATGTTCAACGGCAATGTTGAAAATAACTCGGTCATTTTTGGTCAGTTCATACAGCACATACCGCCAAAAAAAAACCCCTCCATATTGTCTCCATCGACAAACGCTTTTCTTTACTAGCTCACTGGGGCTTGTTCAATGCCCGACTCATCGCTCTTGAAGGTATCACAGACTGCATATGCGAGGGAATCTCAAATCTCTATACTTACGACCCCCATCCCAAACGACAGCTTTTATATATATATTCTTGTGATCCAAGTCAAATACGTAAAGGCCGGAAAAAATCGAGCTGTCTTCAGCCTTGGCCTCGACAGAGGCACTCATGGGACAGTATACGAGATTCTAGGATAAGGACTTCTGCTTCGATTATCTTCTAAGTGTACAGACTATATAGGTCTTCTACTCTTTACCTCACCGTGCTTCTTTCCTCCTACTTATTCCAACCGCAAATATGAGCAGTGTTGCGCCTCAGATCGACTTCAACTATGACGCGAAGATGACGCGAAGCCGTCGAATGACGCCTGGTCAAAGAAGCATATATTCAAGGCCTACCCAGCTAGCCATTGGGGAATCGTTGAGGAACCCTTGAAAGCAGCCTCTGAATTGGTGCTAGAACATGACATCTTCCCTGGTAAATACTCCAGGACTGACAAGTATACAGACAATCGCCATTCTCTTCTTTAAGGTATGTAACTGAAACTTTCTGCTGCCACCGTTGTGGATACTGAGCATGTTTAGATATGACTCAGACACGACAATTCAAACATCGTTCTAGTACAGCAAAACTAGAGTATGATGAAGCCTTGGAATCTGTTAGATATTGTCTCCCACAGGCTTTCAAGGACGACATGCGAAGATGGATGATTCGATCCGAATTTCGAGGTCTCAAGAGACCTTCCGTCAGCACCGTTCACTTTTACCGTCGTCCCCGACGTTGATAGTGATACCTTACCCTCGAAGAAGCCATAGCAAGATACGAGGGTTCAGAAGCGAACAAAATGGATGAAGAAAGGGGAAGGAGCTTGACGCTCGTCAACGGACGCTGTTGCTCGACCGAGTGACAGCGCTGGTCTGGACCTTCCCTCCAAGGAATGATTGAGGAGGATATGAACCCTTACGACCTTCCCGATGATGATCCAGCGCTTAAACTTTAGATTACAACTCGTGCTCCCAGGAATTGGATCTATGCCAACTGGACTGATCCTGCAATGAAAGGTTTGCAGCTTTATCAGTACATTAATAACATCTGTGTGACCTTCTTGTCCGACTTCTTGGGATCAAAAGGAGTTTTATACCCTCCTAGGAAGCACACTTGATGCCCAGATGCTAAAGCTCCCCTACCCGAAGAGCAACTCTATACTGGCGGATTTTCCGTCATGCGTCTACCACTGTCCTTGGGACCGGAGAGCCTACACGTACCCCATACCTGGCGCCACAGCGTCGGAAGGGTCATCACCGACGACCTGTTCCCCAACAAGGGTAAAATGGATTGTGCCGTAGATGTCTGCCTTGTGATGGGACGTCTTATGAGACTGGGTCTCACGAACTGCGATCAACTCCCTCAGTTCGATACACGCGGTCTGCCGCAGGTGACGAGGGTCTATCGTGCCGCAATCGCCCGCCCCTGGCACATCGGCACTCGCTTTTAGACCATAAGGGGGAAATTGGCTTCCGTTTTGTTGAGCGCTGAATCAATTGGCCGCATTCATCTGGGAAGAGAAGTTTTGTGTAAGTGAAGTCCTACCCGCGGATGGAGAATCTCATGCTAAGATGAAGGTAAAAGAAGGAAGATTCCGATGTAAATTCCCAGCATAAGGATGAGGATGACGAGAACGATCATGCATTAGTCCCATTCCACAACGCATGTTCAGAATTTTGCGTGTCATTGTTGGATGAGCGGATCACGCAGAAAGAATACCGCAGAGTCATGATGTGTCCATTAGAGTCTGCCCATGCATGCTCGAAGGGCATCTATGCAGCCACCCTCAGCGGCCAAATCGCACAGTGCGAGGCAGTAGAATGATCGTAACCCCCCCCTAGTCCGGAGAAAAGGATGATCAGTATGACCACCTACCATCCGACTTCTATTGCACCGGAAACATCCCGCCGAGCAGATCCTGGTGTCATAGAGACGCCACCTACCCGGAAGTATCTTCGTCAAGGAATCAAACCATTTAGCTCCGTCTCTGGACGTTCTGTTATGGATACCATCCGCACAAGAATGGCTAAACTTAGAACGCCTTTGCTGAGCTTTCTCTCCCAGCAGCAGGCGGATGCTGTCAAAGCAGCCGTTGACGAGACCTCGGATCTCATCGTGATTTTGCCCACAGGAGGTGGGAAGACAGCTGGTTGGGACCGGATCGATACCCACCCATGTTATCGGCCATTATCAAGATCAGCCGGTTCATGGTGATTCAACATGCATTGGAAACGACCCTATTCGCAAAAACCGACTCCAGCAGTGGCAATAGTCGACCAACCAGTTCATGTGACAAGGGGTGCTTGGAGTTAGTCAAAGAAGCCATAGATCGATTTATGGTTCGAGGCAGCCACAGTCCAATGCAATGGATGCTGGATTTGCGGACGTATGGTTTGAAGATCCATCATAACACGACCGCGGGAGAAACGATCCAGGGAGCAACATGGAAACATTTTTCCGCCGACGAACCAAAGGATGGACTCCTGGGTTCCCTAGTAGGGGATGAGAAGACAGAAAGCATCCGTCACGAAGTGAGGACGAAGTGTCTACCAGAAATACGGCTACAAGCACATACCGAGAAATGTATCCGGTTGGATATGCCGTAGTATAACCAACACAGGAAAAAGGAGCAGAGGCAAAGACCAAAGTACTAGGGTTATACAAAGTACTTGTACACCAGGCCTACGTCAAGTGCCGATAATTCCGAATATTTAAGAGAATACTGAGGCTTTGCACAGCGCACTTAGAATCATTGTGGGAACCTCCAAAGCCAGCAAACCCCGAGAAGGCATAGATAATGTCACAGAATAACGTGACACGTACTGGAAAAGTGACAATGTTCACGGGTTCTCTTGTAGACTATGATGCACATGCAGACTGTGTGCTACAATTACCTGTATGGGATACCGATCGGTAATTGGAAAGATTATCTTCACTCATCCCATTTCAGAACTAGTGAGCTTATGGACATCAGACCTAATGGTTATGGTCGCAAACAGTATTGCCCAGACAAGTTCGATTTAAGCAAAAGGATATGTCTTCAATTACTAGCCTTAGCCACGAAGCACTCATAAACCTTGAGAGACGTACCTTGAAGCTCTTCCCGATACAGAAAGTACAACATAACTAACACACGAACATAGTTGCGCTTCTCGTTATGGGAAAAAATTCCCATTTGGCACCATGAGTGCCATATCAGAGGTGGCCATTTTCTTACACTGAAAGCGGCGGCGGTAACTTTATGGAACACACAACGTCTTCCTTTTGAAATGATCTATTAAGTTCTCATGGCAATTGAGCCGTGTCCGTGTTACCGCCGCCGTTTCGTTCAAGCTCCACAGTGGAAATATATCTATGATCAGAGTTCGTTGCTGGCCGCTCAGGAGCAGACCACGACTCCTACAAGAAATACCGTCACATATACTGTGGAAGTTTAATAAGCAGAAACTACGCGGCGTAAACCTGTTGCCTTCCTCTCACGACCAGACTAAGGAGGAAGCGAATCTTGCGCATAGCAATCTCAACAATAATTTCGACATGGAAGATGCCAATGAACTGTTAACCGTTTTCTCAAATATCAGAGATAGACATCGTGCCGCTATGCCCAGTCATAGGAGAGTCTCCTAAAGCTGGCCGCTCAACAGTGGGCCCGGGAAGGGCAAGTCCGGCCCCATCCTGGAGTGGTATGCCAGCATCTTCACCACCAACAACATCAGGAGTCCGAGGCGGAAGTTGATGTCCACAAAAGGCGGGCCTCATATATATGTGCAGAATTCTCCAGACTTACGATGCACGAATACCAGCTCAGAGACCAGACCGGGGATCATGCACATAAACGCAAGAGCATGTTGATCGGCAAGTTGCCGCCTACCGGTATTGGGATATGGGTTTCATACGACAAACGAAGCAGGAACGGTGACCTGGCTCCCTACCGCCGACAATATCGGCAGTCGCTCACGAGGCTTTTCATTTCGCCCTTTTTTCCTCTTTGGCAATCTCACATCATCAGTAGGTACCCTAAAATGATGCATGCTATCAAGCCCCGCTAACATAGAGCGGTTTCGTTTATCGCTATCATCATCACTGTCTTCTCGAGTAAGTACTGCGCTGTCGGGGCGCTCGCTGCGCGCTTGCTAATGATCCGACAGTGAGCGATCTTCCGTGTCTGGCTTGCTTTGGCAAGCAAATAGCTTATGTCCGGGGCTTTACACTGCCTTGCCAGCGGTGCAAAGCCTAGCATTGGGGAACTAGTCGGTGTCTGCGGCAAGTTCATTGGTCTTATGCCGCTGCTACCTCGCTGATGACCTTAGTTCCCGTCTATTTACGCTGCTCGGGTGTCTGCCATCTTGGTAGAGAGAGCTGGCTCCCCTGCGGCCCCAGGGTCAGACCTTCTGGTCCGAAGGGAAAAGGACCTGGTTCGGGCGGTCACCCAGTACCGGAAAGACCACGGTCTGACTTCTGGGACCCAGGGGGGTCAGCTGGAGGGGAATTCCATAAATCAACTAGCTGGCACGCGTTCAACGTGGTTTTGTACTTCTTTCAGATGGTCGCGTATTCATACCTGGATCACCACTGGACGGGGCTTTGTAAAGCCTCAAGAGATGCTTCTACGCCTCAGGCGGCGTATATGAGGTCTGTAGCAAAAGTGCACAATCTGACACCAAGACCAAGGGACATGTATTGGTGTCGGCCCTCATGGTCTGGACATTGCATGGCTAGACGCCAATTGACAGGAAGAAGATAAAGCAGTGTCAAAGTGCGGTGACTTACCATCGTGGGATTGGTGGGTATGTTTACCACATAGGGCGAGTATGGGGGAGAGAGGTGTTGCTGCTGCGCCCTTCCGTTTGCAGACACAACAAGAACGACTTACTCCTTTTGTTGCAAATACTCAAATGAACTCCATTGGTGATCAGGGCAAATGCTTGTTTAGGAGCAAGGAAGTTTAATGCCGCAAGGCACAAGTAGAATATTCAAGTTGCACCCTGTCGCGGACCGTTTGGCTAACCATCGCCAACATGGCCACACCCAGTCCTCATGGCAAAATCGGGACGAATATGGGCTTGATAGAAAGATCTTCGCTTCCTTGTCGAGAGCCACGAAGTATTCGAGGGTACGCAATGTAGCAAAATCAGCATGTCCTTCCAGCCATCGAACAGGGATTGAAGCATATTTTTCAACGTCATATTTTGTAACTTCTGAGATTTCGCGTGGTCGGTATCTGTGCCATCCACAGGAATACACAGCGAGAAAGAGCTCGCATAGAGGGATCAAGCAGGCCCCGTGGAGTTGGCCTGGAACACAGTCGCATTCAACGATCCTGAGAGTCAAATGGAAATGGGACATAGGAACGTCAAGCAGCTCGAGGTAGCTTTGTGCACACGGGCAATTTCAAAACCTAAACTGTCGTTTGCCGGCGTGACGACTACTGGTGTCTAATAACTAGCTGCTGGGTCCACGAAGAAGTGATTCGAGCAGCGCACATTTTCCCTTAAAACGACCACATTAAAGAGAGTCGTGGTAAAGCTTGAATTAATCATTGGTTAAGAATAATCGAACATCAATACTGCACCAATATTGACCAGAATGATTCGAATATTCCTTTCCAACCGTGTCCGATGGAAGTAGGATGGGCCCAGGACATCAATACTCGTCTGTAGGCCCATGTAAATAACGATTCTACAACGCCGCTGTTCGGACTCGTTAACGCTAAGACTTAGTCAAGACAGTCATCTTTGAAGAAGTTCATGTTTCGCCCCTCCAAGACCCCGAAGCAGTGAGCAGATCCCGTTGACGAGATGAAAGTGAAGTCGAAGACGCGACAGTAAAAATGCCGGACCGGATCTAAGCACATTCTCCCACGGGAGTAGGCGGCCTCTGTCCCGATGGTGCCAGCTCTGCCTATGCAACAATCTGAGATTATCGCAGCTGATCCGGAGCTGAAGCAAACGTGGGAGTCGGTCAATCACTGGTGTGAGAGGTTCATGCACTGCGAAGAAGAGAAGAAAAAGAAGATCTGAGGTGGCCGGAGCGCCTTGATCAATTGTTCGCCTTCGTTGTCCTTGACGAAGCCCATGTTATCAAACAATTAAAGAAAAAGACATCAACAACAATCAAGTGGCTCCATTGCGAACTTCCATATCTTAATCACAGCTACCCCGATCCCTAGTAGGATTGATGATTGGAAAGGCTATATGCCTTTCATTGAGCATCTAGATGCAGAAGAATCGTGGTCAGAAAATTCTCTTCAAGGGATGGGAAGTCTTATGTTTAAAGGGCATAGATCCTAATCCTCTAAAGAGAACAGGTGTTGTGGGGTGACCACGTCATAGCTGAGTGAGTATTTCCTATCCTTTTGACATATCGAATGGGATACGCTTCAGCTTTCAAGCAAAATCATGCCTGAGTAACATGATCTTTGGACTTTTTTCTTTTCTCATCTCTTGGTGGGACGAGGCGTGGATAGAGCGTACAAAGCTCTGCAGCTTACGGCAAACCATGAGGATACTCGAACCTCCCTCCATTCAATAATCGACATGCCATAATCTGGTCTCAATCAATTGACTTCGGGACCCGATTGCCATGGCCGAAAGGAGCCAAAAGCGAAGGATCGGCCTGATGCGATGAGCTTCAAGCCCACATGGCCTGGAAAACTCGACTTCATTTTCAGACCAAAGCCTCAGGTTGCTGGGGATAAGCGTAAGCGCGAAGAGGATGATCAGGAGCAGCTGGTCTGGTGGAACGAAGACGGCGAAATTGTCAGGCTAAAGCGCACGGCTAGGGACACGTAACTCAAAGTACTTGGGAGGGAGTATGGCACCAACATTCCCCAAGCTTTTGTGGTATCCGAGGTCCAGCATGAGACATGTATTGCCCTAGTCCGAACTTTAACAGCTCTTTTTGGAGCCAGCACTGATTAAGTCCGATTCAAGTATCTTCGAATACTAGGAAAGGGTAGCAAACATGCTCCCAGACAATAGAGGAAACGCAGACACATTGTTCTCAGAACGGCAGAGCAACAGTGACCATGTGCCCGTATGGAACTTACCTTGAATGGGACGAATGCAATTACGAATATGTCAAATCTGTGGTTCTGTAGCGGCTTACCCTCACTGGGTTCATGTCTTCCTTTACTTCTTGCAAGTGGAGGCTCTTAGCAAATATGACGTCGTACTTACAACATACTCCCTGGTTGCAAACCAGTATAGCGCCTATGCAAGCAGAGAGCTCGATATCAAAGCCTCTGTTGACGGCCAAGTCTCGCGAAAAGTCCAGATAGGTAGGGACACTTGTGTGCGACACAGTCTGGATACACAAAGACCCTAGGCTCCCCTATTTAGCATGGCATTCCATCGAGTGATATTGGACGAAGCTCACCGGATCCGAAATAGGAAGAGCGCAGGGTTTAAGGCCATGTCGCACTTGCAGACTCAAAGTAGGATCGCCTGCAGCGGTACAATATTCAACAATGACTATACCGACACGAACGCAGTACAATTCAAGACGAAAATGATGCATCGTTCTAGACCTGTGCTCTTGCTCAAGTTGTGTTGACTCTTCGATAGCTCGAGTTACCGCCGACTCGGGCACAGGAGAAGCGGGCATGCGTTCTGGTTCGAGAACTTGGAACGAGTCTTGGAGATCGTAGCAGACGATCGTCCACTTTCCGCAATATCCGCAACAGTATACGTCCATTGGACATCGCTGGAAAACCCAGGGATTAGGACCGGGTACTCATTTGAGTAGTCGAATCCATACTAAGTATATTCAATACTTTATTAAAATTATCAGTAAGGTTTAAGTATTGAAAATATTAAACCATCTGGAGATTCTTATATCTTACTACCAGCGAGAACAGCGAGCCTCTTCATTTACGACGCTGGACGAGCGGGCCGAAAGCCAGGCTAAATGTCGAGATATTGCTTTGGGAGACTCCCCAGAAGGCTACATTCGTCAAAATTTTCGAGTCGTTCGATAGCCTTGAAGCATCAATACAACTAATCTGTTCGGGCCTAGTACTTAGCTTAGTAACCGCTGAATTTAATAACACTAAAGAGTTCAGATACTTCTCAAGGATATCAGATCCCCAGTATTCAATCAAATAAAAATCAGCTTCGATGATGTGAAAAAGAGAACACACCCGTCGATGTTGTGGCGGCCGTTCCAATTGGGAATCGAAAGAGACAGACGAGGTTTGGAGGGTCCAGAGAATTGGTGTGGTAGGTGTCACCATCCAGAAGCGGTAGAGAGTTGTACATTGGCACTAAGGGGCTGACACAAGGCCTTAACGGGTCAAGCACTGCGGCTGACATACGCACAATGGCCCAGCCATTATCAAAGATCTGGACATAGAAAACTGGAAGGGTAAAGAAAATACCTGTATGATGAGGAAGTCTCATAATCCTAAGACTTTCACTGGACCATCTCGCATAGCATGGCATTGGGCGCAAGCTATTTGGATAACCCCCCGAGTCTGGAATCTACGAGTATCACCCCCTACACTCTTGTAAGTGAGGTTACAACTTCCAGCATACCTTTTAGCGGTTTATGAGAAAGCGATAAGCACGCTGCACCCATTACACCAGCTAGGAAGCAACCAAGCTAGCTTGGTAGACTTACAAACCAACCTCGACAACTTCTCCGAAAAGTCGACTCACTCCATTGACGACTGACACAAAGTTATACTCTCCGATTCCAGCTTTACTGGTCGTCCATTCCAGCCCCACCAAATCAGGTCCAACCATGGGCCATCGCAGGTGAGGCCTTAGGGCCATGGCAGGTGCGTTGCACCTGAAGATATGTACTTAGCATTGCTCCTATTGCTAGATAACTCTTCAAGGATCCACGTTCTTATCAAGCGACCATAACTGCCCCAGATAGGTCTAATACCACTGTGACATTGATTCTTCTATCTTTTTCTCGGCGACAAAAGCGATCTTGAAGCTACTTGTTCCACGAGCCTCGCGTGCCCTAAAGTTGTGGAGTTGCTTATTGGCTATGTCGTTGAAGATCGATATTGTATGATGCGGAGCCCACTCGCCAAAGCTGGGCCATCATTTGGTACATGAACGTGGCACAGATACGTTGCCCAATGGCATTCGATAATGAAGCGGCGATGGAGATGTTGGAAAGGACAAAGGGGAGATCACCGCCATTAGAGCGAGTCGGACCATATCCTGAAGTCTAGGAAGGCAACAGCACTCTCAGTCAAAAACCTTAATGAAGGGTTTGATATGTTAGAGCAGTATTTCCAAGGCTCGAAGAGAATTACAGCGGAGGGCGAAAGTGGTCGTGAATGGTTAGAAGAAGATGCTCCGGTAGGCGGAAAGGCGGTAGAAGGAGGTGACCTGTTAATGAACGGTTATTGATGTTGGTTGATGTTCATACATTGGAATTGCAGTACCTTCTACGTTTCTTACTTCGCAGTGTCTTTGGCATTCTTTACCTTGGAAGAGGAATATGCTTAACACCTTTCGCGCTTATGAACGCGTATTTTCAGGAGGATGGTAACACCTTGACGATTTTGATCACTGTTCACCCGGTCAGCAAAGACGCCGAAGTGATGAACAGGAGATACGAGCATCATAGGTGTATATTACGTAGCAGTTGATAGTCTTTTCAAGCCTTCTGGCAGGTGGCTGATGCTTTTCCCATACGAGTGATTTGGACTTATTGTGCATGACTGGCAAGGGAAGTCTAACTGTAGACCTATAGCAAGTGCAGTATCTTGACAGGATGCCGAGAGCTCATAAGAGTCAAGCTACGAGCTATTGGCAATGATAACGCGATCAAGGGAAAATGTATAAAGTTGCGTATTAAACCTTGCCTGCCAAGCCACAAATTGCCGATTTCTCCGATTGGTTGCCTTTTGTCATGTCGATTTTGCGACGACATCTCATCTCCAAGTATGTGTTCACCATTATATGTTATCCGGTCGACAGATCCAGGCTTTCTTCGTATCCATAGTGCGAGCAAGTGCAAACATCATGCCTGGACATGGCATAGATTACCGTTCGTTGCGCAAGGAAATAAGGTGAAAGCTCGAGACACTTGGGCCGTCAAATGCACATGCGGGCAGCTCAAATTAGAGACAAATTACTATGAGGTTGTGTTTGGTTCACACTTGACGGTATTAATATCCCTTGGTATACCCAGAGCTTCTTGGCGTTGGGCTTGGATATCAACTTTGGATAATGGCGTACGATGCTTGATTACAAGCTGTTCGACCAAAGTCGTCGGTTAGTATTTGATGTTATCCGTAAGGTTGGAAGAATCCGGCCCTGCATCTCGAGTTTCAGGTATTCGGATAAGGACGGTCGTCTCTCTAATAGTCGGAGAGATCCCGGTTTGTCCAACATCGTTCATGCGGCTCGGTTCCAGCAATGGATATTGAAGTAAAGCTTCTGGACAGTGCAATACTTCGAAGCCTGTTCTGTACCTTCCAGGTCATCGAAAGACTCATTCAAAGCACTGTTCATAGCCTTAGGCCTGTATCGACTCGTCCGCCCTTGTCTTATTCCAAATACGAATACAACATGACATACCAAGCTACCCTTCGGACAGTGGACTGAAGAGTAGCGAGTATGATATCCTTGGCGCTGAAGTCGTTCCTACGTCTCATTTCGCGGACGAATCCATATCTACGAGCCAGTGTAATCTATCTACGAGAATGAACAAGCCTTAGTCAAACAGCTGCATTGATGGCCTTGAAGATGTCTAGTGTGGTAATAGGACGTCAATGCTAAGATCCGGCTAGTATGTCACTACGCCAAGCCGATTGACGGTACCAGTGTTGTACAGCTTGCCTACTGCTCAATTGCTATCTAATCAATTGAGTGTACGTGAAACGGGTTGGTGTTCAAATTGAGTTGGGAGAACACGCAGGTGCCTTGCCCGGGTTTGGCGTTACGTGGATATGATCATAGATTGCATTCACATTCAGCTCAAGGTGCACATAGTTCAACGCATCGATCCCATCGGAACGATGTAGTATGCACAGGTCGGCTTGTGCTCAGCGCTGGGTCTTAGCTTGCCTGGCTTGTTGAGATCAAGAATCAAGCTGTTTGAGGGGCGAGTAAGGCAGTTACAGCTCGGAGACCATGGCAAAAGACAGACAGCCGTTGTTAAACCCGTATGCTTGTTGCAAAGAAAAGTGTCACACTGTTCATGTTGAGTGGAGTAGACAATGTGCTGAATGATGACGGTGGAAAAATGCTCTGCGTGCATTAACGATCACGATAACAACGTGCATGCTGGCAAGCTCCTATGGGGAAGGAGCCATGGGTTTCAGCTAGTGGTGACGAAGTTTGGGATATAAATCCATTAGTTCCTTCACTTTCATTCTGGGCGCGTGGTCGAGTGGGTAAGACAGCCGCTTCCAACGCTAACTTATAATACAGACACAATTTGGGCACTAAACTAATCCTACACATACTACTCAAATCGCGACGCTTGCGAAGCGCTCGCCTTTCTAATTGTTTCTAAAGCAACTCTAAAAACTACTGCCTACCAAAATGCTCTAAACAACTCTACTAAAATTACTACTTTCTAAACAACCCAACTGTAAGCCTCCTTCCTCTTCCCTGCCCACAAAACCACGCACCCAGAACCTCCTTTTTTGCGGGGTTTTTTTGGTACTTCTTTATTTTAAGGGAGATGTATGCCTTTTCTCCAAACCTGAGGTTACCGCCACCACCACACCCAATGCCGGATTACTATTCCGTGATTGCTTGGTCTATCATTGATTAGTTGGCTGTGGTCTTTATATCTGACTGTCGTCATTGAGTTGTAGTGTACTTCTTGTGTACCAAAGGAAATAGGATGGTACGGATTTCAGTAATGAAACACGTGTTTAAGAAACAAGGCCGATCTAGCAAGATGTCTGCTCTGGTCGAATTGCGGAAGACAGGTTCGATTCCACCGATGATACTATTTACTAAATCTTTTTACATACTTTTCGCCTCATTTGGCTACTAGCTCTAGGGTTCTAGGCGTCTGACGCGATCGTGAATACGATGTCGTCGAAAAGATGCATTTCGTGTTAAGCGAGCAGCGGTCGATGATATTTCCGTCCATATCTCGGAGTCTGATGTCGCCTCTCCTTCTCTGCCGCCTATTATTACCATCAACTGACTTGAGCAGCACAATAATTTGAGCGTCATCCATTATTGCGCTTCCCACCTGCAGGCATAAGGTATGATGCAATTGCTTCGTGGCCTTAAATGCAGGCTGATGGTGTCAATGCTGTCAACTGTGCCTGCCTCAAGCGCCTCTACTTGTCACAAGATGGGAAAGTGCTTACGACTACCTTAATATGTCCCAGTGCGGCCACAGAGATCCAGTAACGTTACTTTTGCATGTCCATAGTCACACTACGAGTTTGGATCACACATTTGTTACTTAGCACACAATTAGCTACGCTCAGGAGCACAGCCAATGCCTGAGCTACCGTATTACGCTTCCGGAGAGTCCGGCCTATACGGGAACAGACTCCCTAACCTGAGTACAGGGGACTCGGTAAGCGCAGACAGGCAGCTCTCCAGCAAGTCCGCTTATGCTCTAGTACCCTAGCCTACAATAGAAGCAGACTCGCCGGCAAACCCGCCGGCAAACTCGGGCTCTACAAGTCCTCCAGGTAATTCCGACGGAGCGAAGACACAATCCCCTTATCGGAAAAGAGCAGATTCACAACCGCCAACCCCTGTAGCTTCTCAGAATACCTTTTATCCGGGATGCATTCACATCAAAGCAGATTCTAACACTGTATTGCTTTGGCACCCCGATGCCCAAGAGAGAGAGCATATCAGCGCTGTTCCCAAGGCGAAAACGTTGCATCCAACGACTCCGGGCTCTCAAGCGCAGAGCTATACCGGGTATTATCAGCAGCTAGGGTGCATTCCCATCGCAGACAAAAGACGGCCCAATACAACCCTATGTTGGGACCTTAACTCACCCGAAGGAGAGTATATCAACCTCACGTTGAACGCCAAAGATGGACCTCCAACGTCTGCCAAAGAAAATCAACCCTTCTCATTCTCTCCTTCCATCTCCCCAACCACAAGCGATGCCTACGCCTCCACCTCCCCCATCTGCCCGAGCTATTCAACCTCCCCCACATTCCCAACCTCCCCTATCTCCTCCAAACGCGCACGCCTATGCGCACAACTTGCCTCCGCCCGCCAACAACGCAAGGCACTTGACTGCGACATAGCGCGCCTAAGTACGGCGTTAGGGGTCGAAGTTCCTCAAGTATCTGGCCAGTGGGCTGCGCTGCAAGGGCATCTGAAATCCCAATTGCAGGTGATAGAGCGGCAGAAGGAGGGGTTGGTGGCAAAGGGGCAACGGACTGAGGAATTGGACATGGAGATTGAGGTGTTGAGGGGGGCTCTGGGTGAAAGAGATGGCGATGAGGGGGATGGGGATAGAAAAAGAACAAATGAGGCGATATTGATGGGTAGGATAGTGAAGAGGGAGGTATTAGGAGAGCGAGAGCGAGAGCGTTGATAACCCGATAGAATTGGGAAATGGAGAGGACCGATAAGGAAGAGGACAGATAACCGTATGGGGACCCTGGCCATGTCGAAGGCGTATCAGTCGTTATCTGCATACATTCACATCATTATGACTGCGGTGAATGAATAGAAACAAAGTGGATCATTCCGTGATGAAGCTGTACGTGACCCTATCCCTTTTTACAGCCATTTACTTGCAGCGTGATATTGGTGGGGCAAAATCAATCGACCTATGAGAATTTGGAAACGCACCAACCTGTTGTTTTAAGAAGCTTTGGCACTTGCTCACTATCAATTTCACTTGGTTTATTGAGTCCAACACCAGGCATCAATGCTGCGATACGAACTCTGCATCTTTCAAAAACTTCTTGGCGGTTGAAGAAAGACAGAAACCCGCTGAGCGAGCGAGCTGGACGATCAGGAGTGATGAACACCCCAATCCAGGTGAACTCATTCTTCAACTCCCACTTCTTTGATCATCCAAACGTTCGAGTAGCCGGACAAGTATGCGCGCACCCCAAAACTTCATTTCGTCATAACCTGAGAATAATCAACGTGGCTTTTGAGATTGCTACAGTGATGGGTTTAGGGTCCAAAGAAGCAGTACGCTGCAGCTTCTAATGTCAAGAACATCCCTAAGGGAGAAACCAACCGCCGGCTGTGCTGATACAGTTTTGCGGTCTACGAGTCTCGGAGCCTGACGGATCTAGAGAGTTTGATATCGGCCACCCCACCACAACAACCGAGCTCAATACTCAAACATCTCTCAAAGAACTCAAGTGCACACGCACCTGCTCTCCAGCACCGGACTTGTCCGTCACTCCCTTGCCGTCATCTCCTCCGCCAATCACTCCCTATTATCAAGACAAGGATCTAAGCTACTATGGTCTATTTGGGAGCGCGATGCGATCTACAGGGGGGTGCGGCGCTGCAGTGGCTTGGCATTTCTTGGCATGACCATCTAGCGCGACAGTGACAGCTATCAGGTAATGTTGATGGTGGTGGTGAGCAATTAGGCCGGCCGCAAGCTCACCCGCTTTGGAGTCTGTCTGCAGTCAGTTCGGTCAAGCCCCTTTTCCACCATGCGAGAAGCCATGAATTTTGAGCCAACGCCGCCCGACATACCCTGTACGGGCAGGGGTGTTCTTCTATCACACCTTGCGTCCCGTGATCATTATTCGTAAATCGCAACGGCAATTTGGTGAACCTTTTTGCCGAACACATCTTGAGCAATAGAATCCTCCTTCAGCCTTATTTTCGGACTTCGGTTCTTGCTTGTGATGTCAGCAGCTTGCAGCTATCGTCTGTCAACCTTGCAGTAGCTCATCACAACTATCGACCAATCCAGCCATGTTCTGTCTAGGGCGTTGATCTTGGCATGTCATTGGATATCGATAGCCTTCCTCGGCTCCTCATCAAGCCACTTTCTCGGTCTGGTTCCTCATCCGTTTCTTCATCACCGCTCTCTAGATCCCTGTGAGCAGGGTTCGGGACAGCACGGATGCACAATTGCGCGGCCCTATGCTCCCAGAACGCAGTCTCTCTGCATCTTTGGAACGATAGTGCGGATTCGACGCACCAACAGAGGGTCTGGCTTGCAGAAAGACTTGCTCCTTCCCCTTTATGATACTGCAGGATAAGGAACCATAGTCAGAGTGGCCCGTGACCATTGACGAACAGGAGCCCATGGCTTGAAATTGCCGTTCTTGCGCAATCAATTGGTTGTAGCACACTTTGGGGGTTCAGAATGTCGTGTCCATGGAGCCGAGTGGGTGCGAGGTATCAGCCTCAACTTGTACCTCTGTACCTTCTTGTTAAAGCCTTGCCTGTCTGACCGTCCCTTGTAGTTCTTCGGATTTCCCTATACTCGTTGTAATTCTACCAATATCTCCAAATGGCTGAACAGACTGAAGCCCCTGGCGAAAACGAAAAAAAGTCATGGATATGGCACCCTTTTCGCAATGGAAGCGCCGCTCAAAAGCCGTCCTTCTTCCATAAAATGAGACCTGCGCTAGCATTGATTCCGACAACGGTTCTTTCTTCGGTGCTTTTATCTGGCATGGGTCGGCCTCCGTTCGTTGATCACGACTTCTATAATTTCGTCGCAGACCACCGATCCACAACCCAGGCTGTACTAAATCTGCTGACCAGTATGTTTGGCATGTGGCATTTGTTCGTCCTGAAGACAGTAATCAATTTCTCTACAAGAAGTCGACTTCAGGCTGCAGATGATCCTCCGAGTCTCATACACTTGCGATGGTGGAAGGCTCTTGGTGCACACAAGATTGATGGGTCTTTGCCAGGGAAGTTCCAGTTTCCCATGCTTTTAGTCTGGGCTCTTGCCCTTCTTCCATCCTCTCTTTGGACAGGCGCTCTGACGCCCAATCTCGTGACGCACAATATTACCGTCCCTCTCCTACTCCCAAAATATATTCCCGATCCAGATGGAGCCTATTGGAATGCAACTTGGACACCAATAGGTAAGTCTACCAGGAAATCGAGCCTCCCGTTGGACACTAATGATGTTATCTGATAGCACCACACAGCGTTGTGCGAACACCTTGGGGAAGGTAAGAGCTCATCAGCAAGCCAGTTAGTCTGCTGTGACAAATTCCACGCTGACGGACAAGTTTTTCATACACGCCGGCGTACGATCGGGGCGGTGCAATGATAAACACTGCTGCCGGCGTCATATCGGATAAGGACAAGATCGGAAAACGTCCACGAAGTGACAAGACTGGCTACACTTACACTACCCGATCCTACGGTGTCGGCTCATCTATGGGCCTGCTTGCGAACTTCTCCGCAGATTATCAGCATCCTACGACATTTGAGTATCAAGAAATTGGGTACAATGCAAGCGTGCTTTGCGCGTTCAATGTCAGCTCACAGTGGGGTATACTACCTGAAGCAGACAGTGACCAAGATTCAAACGATCTAGTCCCCAATATATATCTCGCTGGGGGTGCCACACCCGACGGTGGACTTGACTGGCAATTACAATACAGCGCTGTATCCGACTCGAACGTCGTTTCCATCAATGCTCATCCAGCCCTAGGATCAACAGGACTTGCCACTGTTGTGATCACAACTGGCAGCGGCGACTACTCATCCCTGAACCAATCCCAATGCAGCGTAAAATTCATCCCCACGCTCTTCGACGTCAGCGTCAATCTATCCTCAACAGAGATCACAGTAACCAAAGCTGGCACCGCCCCAGATATGGACCCAACAGCCCAGACAAGCCAAAGCTTCACAGCTTGGAACTGTCAAGTCCTTCCCACCTCCCTCGACGACCTCAGCTTTGCTACGAACAATATCTCCGACTGCGCAAATTACACCACCCAGGGCCAGCCCGGCCTCGGCAATATCGCAACTCGAGCCTTACGCCAACTCAACGACCTTTCCACGCTTGATACATCCCTCCACACTTCCAACCTCGGCGAAATGTTCCTCTCCCTGGTCGAGAACGAGATACAATACTATGAGAATACCTCAGTTGATATCATCGACTTCGACCTCAGTAGCCCGGACACGAGCAACAACGCCTCCATTATGGAATACAGCATAGAACAAGGCATCAAATCTCTTCTTGATGACTCCCTCCTCGCCTTCGCCAGCGCCCAACTCGTTCTCAACTACAATACCTCCACCAACGCCACCAACGGCATTCTAACCATCGGCGCCGTACGCGTAGGCACAGGAAGCTTCGTCTATATCCTTTTCGCGTTCAACAGCCTCCTCATCCTCATCTTCATCGTAGGGATCTTGCTAACAAGGTTTTGGGCGGACCTACCTCTGTTCAATTACAATGATCTAAAGAGTATAGCTATTGCTAGCTCTATGGGTGGGACGGAGTTAGCGACTCAAGCTATGTGGGGGGAGGAGGGA
>NAPT01000044.1:0-77686 GCA_002927785.1 Cladonia uncialis
GTGTTGGGTGTAGGATGGGGTTCTGGAGTGTGAAGCGAAGGGCGGGGGGGTTGATACAAGATTGCGTTGGAGGGCGTGCAAGGCACTTCTTGGCCCTGTAGGAAGAAAGGCGGAGGGCTGTGGTGGAGGCGGCGATATGACTGATGGACGCGGCTGTGGCTGCATTTGCTGGACGGGGGGCGGCCAATTTCGGCTGGGCTCTCGCGCTTGAGATATCTGTGGCTGATGCTGGCTCTGCTGACTGAATGAAGAACGTTGCTGCTGTTGCATTTGCGATGTCAAGTCAATTGGTGGTTCACGTCTCTGCATCTGTTGTTGCATAGATTGTGGTGCGGGCTGATAAGTGGATTGCTGGGGCGGAGGCGTAGGATTAGCAGGACGTTGATCACTTAACCTCTTCCTCGGCTGTGGCTCTACGGGATCGTTGTTCAAAATATCCATGAGACTTGATTTCTTTGGTGGCGCAGGTGGAGGCGGAGGTTGTTGAGCGGTTGAAATGACAGGCACAGAATTTGGCCGCAACATTTCGCCTTGCGGAGACATTGGGGGCAGACTCGCGCTTGCAGGTGACTGACTCGGAGTGAATTGACTGGGAGCGTTATTGAATGGCCCAGACCCAATGCGCTGCATTGCGGATGACATTGCAGAGGACATAGCAGACGAAGTATTGAGCGGCTGGCGCTGCAATTGTTGCAACGGGGTTTGCTGCATAGCCTGTTGCTGCTGCTGCATGGCTCTTTGTTGAGCTTCGTGCTGTTGTTGTTGTTGCTGTTGCTGTTGCTGCTGCTGCTGTTGCTGCTGCTGCTGTTGCTGTTGCTGCTGCTGTTGTTGCTGCTGTTGCTGTTGCTGCTGCTGTTGTTGCTGCTGTTGCTGCTGCTGCTGTTGTTGTTGCTGCTGCTGCTGCTGCTGCTGCTGTTGTAAGGCTTGTTGGTGCTGAGCCTGCTGTTGCTGTTGCTGTAGTCGATGTTGCTCCTCAAGACGCTGCTCGATACGAGGTTTCATTCTCTCCTCGACCACTAATTCCACTGGTGTGGTAGGCTGCTGACTCAGTATTGACGATTGTAGTGAATTCGGTAAGAGAGTTGACGCATGCGGTTGGTAAGACTGGACTGGCTGCTCGTTCTGTTGCTGGGATACTCGATGTTGGTGATGCGGATGGGCACCCCGCTCCTGCTGCCGTTGGAGCTCTCTCGCCTGTTGAGCTTCATGTGATTGTTGACGAGCCTGCATTTCCCGCTGTTCTTTCTCTTTGACGGTCTCTCTTGTCGCGAAGACTGCCCGAGATCGCTCTTCAGGAATAAAGGTGCCCAAGTGCGGACCGATGACTTGCTGTTGGGTTTTCTTGGGCAATGCGATCGTGATGCGATTTTCCGTGGTTTCATATCCCAGTTTCTCCATCTGAGCTGAGACTTGCGCGGCTCCTTGTCCGTCGGAAGCCAAAGCAGTAAATTGCGGTCGAGAGTCAGGCTTGTATCGCGACGAAGGTTGTGACTTTGTTGGCTGGAGCTTTGGTGATAGAGCCTCGAACCCGATGTTCTCTACGCTTGGTGCTAATGGTCTTTGGGAGTCTCTTGACAAGTTCTGGAAATTGCGTCGTTTTTCACCGGTCTGCGTCGGTGCTGGTAGCGGACCTGTATCCTGACCATTCCTTATCTTCATTTCAGCACGTTGCGCGGTCTCTTCAAGAGACCTGCCGAACTCTCCTCCTTCTGCAACCTTTCGGTTATAGAAATTTTTGATCTGGGTACTGTCAGCATAACACTATCTGCATATGCAGAGGAGATTGTTTTACCATAGTATGCGTCTTCGTCTTCATTGTCTGAGCGATAGCTTGCCAATTGGGACCAAAGTGGGCGAGATAATTATACATGTCCGTTTGTTCGGGTACAGACCAATAACTCGACGTAGTAGACTGCCCGCCAGTCTTTGTTGGAGGTGGATTAGGCTGATCTTGGATGAGTTGCTGGGTATACTTGTAGCTCGTATCATTATTGATCGCGGTCTGTTGCTCCGGTGTCCAGCCCTCAACAGATCCAGCCTTGTACATGGGCATCGCATACACCTGACCGCTATTAAGCCCAGCGAGCGCTTGGGCACCTTCGATGTCTTCAAGACGTTGCTCATTCTCCGACTGCGGTTCCTTGCTAAGCCTTGGAGCGTCTTCAGGACCCTTCTGTGGGGAAGGACCAGGAGCTGCCGCCAACAATGGAGCTTTTGCCTTTCTGCCCCCCTTCTCCTTTGCAGGGACCGTTCTTGTTCGCTTGCCAGCAGGCTTTTCAACACTCATACTGCCATTCAAGCTGTCCTTACCCGCGGCGCCGCGTCGTGCTGGTGTCACTGCTGGAGTAGTCTCAGATTCAACAGTGTCTCCAAATGTCGGAGCCGCAGCACGTCTTGGCCTTCCTTTTTCTGTGAGTGCTACTGTTTGGTTGGCATAATCAGCCATACCATCGAAGGAAGATATCAAGCCAGTTGATCTTGGTTTTAGTTGTCGCATTGACGCAGCTTGAAGCTTCCTACCTTTTTTGGTCTTCAGGAAGGCTGCCTCCCTATCCTTGTATTTTACAGACAGCTTAGTAGCATAGTAATGTTGCACGCAGTCCCGATAATCCCGATTCTTCAAGTGCTCCGCAATGATGCCGAACCTCTTAGGATAGTAGCAATAATTTTCAATGAAATCCTCGTTCTCCTCGGGCGTAAAGTCATCCTTCTTTGGGATGAACTCTAGAGCTTCCAGCGCAAACTCTCGATCAACGAGAGTGTTTGTATCGAAGAACATAGACGCCTTTCTTTCTTCATGACCGAGCATATTAGGAACCTCAGCCTCGCGATCAGGATTGAAGGTTTCCGGTGAAATGTAGACTGGTTGCTCCCTTTCGCGTCTAGCACGTTCTTCTCTGGCAGCCGTCTCCTGAGATGCTCGTATCACCTCCTGCATGTCTAGCTCGCTTATGACCTTTCCGCGTCTGCCAACTACTGGTGGAGTCGGTGCCGTCAACGGTGCGTCATCTGGAGTATCAGTAAACGCCATGGGATCCTCTGCTCTTTTCTCTTCCTCAAAGTTTTCTACAGATTCGCGCCAAGACTTGTACCGCTTTTGAAAGAATTCCCTCGCTTCATCATTCTCGGCCTGAAGTATTTCACGCTGTCTCATCAGCTTTTGAATGAGCAAATCCTCGATAGCGTCCTTTCGTGGGGATTCTTCCTGCAAGTCATCAATTTGAGAGAAAGGAGTTGGGGGTCCAGATGCCAAGAATGGCAAGCTCTCAATGGGTGGTGTCTGGGGCCGAGCTTTGATCGAAAGCGGGGGGCTATCTGATTCGCGCTTGAGATCCATATCGTTATTCTCTTCTGGTTTGGGAGAAGGGAGGCCTCCTCTTATTTCCAAGGACAGAGATTGCATAGTGGGCTGTTCATCGGAGCCTTCGATCTTACTCTTATCCTCTAGAGCACTGGCAAGTGCATCAAGCTCCTCTAACAAGTCCAGGAGGACAGGGTTGCTGCGCGGCGTTGGGGGTCTCTTTGCTTGAAGGGCTTGAAGGGATTGATCAAACTTCTTCTCAGCTTCAGCAAAGTCTCCCTCATCAAGGCCCATGTCACCTTCTTCCGCACTGGCTTCATCAGAATCTTCCTCTTCATTCTCCTGATCGAGAGCCATCATTCTCGGTTTGGGCTCTCCAACACCGGGGTCTTCAACTTTTATAGCATCGCCAGCGAATTCACTATGCCTAGCCTCCGGCGAGGACTTCGAGGAGCTCATGTCTCGAGTCTTGTCTGATTCATCACGAGAAGAGATCGTCGTCCCAGCCACTTCATTAGCATTACGCCACTTGCGGATCGCAGTTTCGGCGGAGTCCATGCTCGGTGGGCCGGTCCTAGCTCTATCTTCGCTGATAGAATCTCTTTTTGTAGGAACGGTATTCATTATAGATGGTCCACGTGGAGGAGGTCTAGCTGGATTGCTCCAGGTCCAAGCCCCGCGTCCCCGCCCCATAGGTTGTCCTCTACCTGGACCCCCGCGCATAGTGAGAGGAGCTGGCTGTCTGATGGAAGGTGGAGCACGTTCTGCGCGCGGACCGGTGGGAATCTTAATGGGCGAACCTTGGTTCGGAAATTCACGGGATGGGGGCCTGAGATTGGAGGCCGAGCCACCTGTACTAGGAGCATTGCCATTACGACCCTGCTCTTCAACTGCCTTCTTAACGGACGGCTGTGTAGAATCAGAGGCAGTAGAGGTTGAGGATATGATTGGTCGTATAGGCGATGTGTTGGGCGGCGGAAAGCGTCTCGAGATGCTGCGGGCTTGCTCGAATGGTTCTTTCCCAACGACGGTCTGTGGTGGAACGGTCCCTTGACGTTGAGAGCCAAATCTGTCACCATCAATATCAGCAACACGCCTAATAGGCTCCGGTGCTTCGTTGGATGGCCACTTCTCCAATGCTTGCTGAGCCTTCGGTCCAGTAGGAGCATTGTTGAGAATATGAGCTTTCGGTGCCGACGGTACATCTCTGGAGGCATCCAGTAACTTGAGTCTGGATGGGTGGATTAGTGGAGATGTCTCTTGTCGAGGTTCTTCTTTTGTAGGCGGTCCTTGAGCATTTGCAGGGGTCCTTTGGGGTATGGACCCGAAGGCTGGCACAGGTGGAGCTTGGGGAGGCGGCGATGCCGTTCGCGATTCGAACCGATCATTCTCCGTACGTTTAGCATATAGGTCACCTCTTTCTGATTCTCGGTCAACGCTGCCTATTCGTATATCGGGGTTGGAACTCTGAGGCCATGGCCTCTGGTCCAAGAAATCTCGAGAATCACGCGTGTTTTGGTTGTAGCGATCTACATTTGCTGTATGTACTGAGGCCGTTGATGTTGAGCGAGAAGGAATTGGAGTCGACGGTCCACCTGTGGAGTTTCTCGAGGCCGGACGATACGGTGGCTGTTCTCTTCTGAATCGATCGTCTCTCTCTTCTCGTTCTCTCCTCAACTCCTCATCCCGCCTGCCGTCAAAGTCCCGATCATTGTCATCGCGCATTTGTTGATCCCATTCTCTATCTCGGGAGCGGCTTCTGGGCCTGGTGATATCCCGGTCCTCCGGATGTCTGCCTCTCCAGTCGGCCCTGCCTCTACCTCGGATACCTCCTCTACCACGGTAAGGGAATGGTTCCGAGGTAAGACCAATAGAGCCGGCCCTGAAATCTCTCCTAGGCTCATCTCTTGATGCAAATTCCCTTGGGTCTCTGAAGTCTCTTGACAGCGGTGATCTCGATCGATCACGGCCTGCAGGCGAGGGTCTTCGGTCTCTAGCATCGAAACGATCTCTAGGCGCCCAATCTTGACCGCGACCTCGCCTAGCAAAAGGCTCATCCCTGATGTAGTCTCGGTCTCGAGCCTCTCCTCGACCGGAAAATCCTCTTCCCCTCGGTATATATCCACCTCTTGGTCCATCTACTAGAGCCTTGGGGCCTCGTGGCGGCTCTCGGGGAGGCTCACGGCCTCGACCCTGGTACCCATAGGAATCAGTTGGGCGATAATTCGGCTCGTTTATCCTTGATGGGGGAGGTCCGTCACTGTATTGTGCTGACCCGCGTCTATCAAGTGCTCTGTTTGGTGAGCGCTCTCGCGGGTAGCGAGAGTCGCTGTTGCTGGTTGGAGGAAAGCGTGAAGACATAGGACATTGTCACTGTAGTATCGATTTTAGTCCGATGCCTGGTCTTTCACTCAGACGTTGTCGAAGTCATAGACAATTGGCGATCCGCGGCGAGTTGCGGAAGAGGCTTGTAGTCAATGCAATTGGCTGGTTGTGATTCTGTAGCCTCAGCTGTGACCCAGGTCCTTTGTTTCTTCCGTGAAGAATAGCCAATCGGTTACGCGCGCTGAATCGACCCTTGCAATCCTCCACACAAAGACTTCACCTCGTTTTTCAAATGTCCAGTTCGTCGGAATGGCCGGGTCTGGTCTCTTAGAATTGATTGACAAACTTCAGTTGGCTCTTCAATGGCCGCAGTGTCGTCAGAATGAAGAGGTTCAATGCCATATGAGGCTCAAATCACGGCACTGGCAAGATCACGCTATGCTTAGCGCCAAGCTAACTTTGGTGATTGCCGTTAACCGTTACCCAAACTCACTTCACTTGAGAGTTATATGTTTGCAGGTCAATATGCTAGATGGCTCTCCAAACGGCCTCACAACACAAGCATTTAGTTGTTTCAAGCGTCTGAGGGTAGCAGCATCGTGTCTTCTCGACCGCTTGGTGACGCAGCACCAGAGCGACAGTATCTGAAACGGCTCCATGTGTTCATGCTTCACGTAAGGGTGGCGGATCATATGGTGATAGCTCTGCACTTGTGGCCCTAGGCTGGACAACCTTCTCATGGTGTATGGGGAAGAAGAATCCATTCTTAGACAAAGGAGGTAATATATATGGACGTATTATGTGGGATAACCAGCATGACACGTGGAGACTGTTTTCTGCTGAATAGTTTTAGATGTTCTGATGCGAAAGTAATTGCAGCTATGGGGACTTGAGATTCTTATAGTCCAACAGGTAGGTAGGATATTCTAGCTTTTGGATAGCGTTTTTCCTATTGGGCCCCGAGCCATGGAAAGGCCAACACCTGAGCGAACAGTGTAAGCAATTCCGAGCCTTAATGGAAGAAAGAAATCGATCGCTACATAAACCTTTGGCTTTTCCACCTCGCAAGGCTGTCATAAGAGTTTTGCCATCTCCCCATCAAAGCCACTATGAGTTTGATGTGGAGCTTGTGGCGCTACTTACCACGTTGGGAAAAAAGTGGCTTGTCAAATTATTTTTGCACAAGACCACTCGCGCTCCTATAATCTTGATGTTGAGCTCAACCACAGCGCCAGTCTCTTTCTACGTAACAATAGCTACATGGGCAATTGTGTGGCTAATGCACAGGTACGAGCAACGTGGGAGATATTTAGCGTGTAAGCTGGAGGATTCACTGATTCAAAGTGGAAGATAATCAAAAACTGTACGTTTGGAGTCCAATACATTTGCATTGATCTTTAATTATTTACTGTGTTGTGACAATTTTCTGTCACTCAACGTATACAGCATGTGAAACAGGACCAGCCTCAACCCCACCAGGCTTCCTTTATACTACTAAGCATTGGGTATCTCAACAAGCTCAATCATGCTTAATCTCCCCAGCTAGCTCTCGTCGTATTCCATGGCTGCCATTCGAACTTCCCTCCAGCTCTTGATCCGGGTTCTTGCCCATTATGATTCCGCCCTTGTCCTCGCCCATTGCAACGCCCTCGATATTTTTGCCCCTCAACGGACCCTCCCCATATGCGCTGCTGCTTTCGCCGAAGACGTACGCCTCCTCTCCATGGCATGCGTAGTCACCAACAAGCAGATCCTCTTCACTCATGCGTAGGGGAATGCGCAAGACGTATTTGATGAACATGAGGATCAGGGATGTCCAGACGATATTCCAGCCGACGACGAAACATGCGCCAGCGATTTGGTAGCCGACTTGTACGCCATTGCCTTCGATGGCTCCGCCGGGGTTCGTTAGGCCGAAAGCCGCGCAGCCAGAGATAGTGGCGAAAATACCCGTTGCGCAACCTCCAACAATACCGGCGACGAAATGGGTATGGAAGACGCCAAGCACATCATCGACGCCGCGCATAAATGGGACCTTCTTGCCGAAGATGTTCATTGAGGCCCATGGAACGGTGCCTGAGCCAAGACCCAAAGCGATAGCACTCCAGCCCGCAATAACACCAGCAGCGGGTGTGATCGCGACCAGGCCACAGATCATACCGTTGACGGCGCCAATAACGGAAGGTTTGCCGTAGTAAAGGACATCGCATAATGTCCAGCAAAGCATGCTCATAGCAGTGCAGATGTTGGTATTAAGCACGGCGACACCAGCGTCAGCACTAGCTGCGTATGGATCACCACCGTTGAAACCGTTCCAGCCGATCCAGAGGATACCTGCTCCAACCAAGACCGAACCGATGTTGTTGGGACGATTGTCTTCGCGATCAACATCCAAGCGAGGACCGATCCACCATGCTGCAACGAAACCAGCCGTACCAGATGAGAGATGGATAACATATCCACCAGAGTAGTCGATGACGCCGAGAACTGCTAAGAAACCGCCGCCCCATATTGAATAAGCTGTGACGCAGTAGGAAAAAGTGAGCCAGAGGGGAACGAAGACGATCCAAGCTTTGAAATTCGTGCGACCAAGGAGCGCGCCCGCAATGATGACCAAGGTGATTGCTGCGAAGACGAATTGGAAGTAGACCATTGTCGACATTGGGAAATTCGCAGTAATGCCCGATGTGGGGAGTACGGCTTGGGTGAGCTGATATTCCATAGAAAGCGCGGGACCAGGTATGCCGGCAAAAGGCAACATGTGCTTTCCAAAGCCAATTTTATACGCCCAAATCACCCAGCAGATGAGGACAGAGGCAAAGGCGTAGAAGGCCATGAAAGCCGAATTGATCGCCCACTTGCTCTTGACAATACCCGCATAGAGGATCATCAGTCCTGGTACGCTCTGCAACCCAACGAGGGTCGCAGCGGTCATCTGCCAGGCATTGTCGCCAGTGTCGAGCCATGGTGGATTGGTAGCCATGGTGAGCAATCGAATTGAAGATTAACCGTGAAAAGCTCTAAGAGGGATTAATAGGCGAAGGTGGTGAAAGGGAAGAAAGAGGGTCGCTACAAACAATTGTCGAATGGGTTGCCAGGGACCTTGCAGAACTTTATAGAATTGCCGGGTAGCCGCTTTCATGCAGGCAAATTTGACAAGGCGAAGACATTTCTACAGTGTTACTTAAAGCATGGTGAACCATATGTTGGGGCAGAGTGGCAGGACAAATGAGAAGCAGTAGCGTTATCAATACCCCGTTTCCATTGTCAAAGACCAATGCACATCAACCCCCCCCAGTTCTAGATTGTTGGTGTCACTTCGACCGAACCTGACCAATGAGCGGACGAACTAGGCGAGGAGGAAGGGCAGAAGGCCAAAGAGCATGTGCTTATGGGGTTCGGGGTGGTAAGAAGTTGTCATCAAACGGGAAACTGGAGACAAAGATTGCGCTGCCTGCAAGCATCCCGGTACATGCTGCGGTCGCTAAAAGGATCGAATCACGACGCAGGGACGTTCCCGGACCACGTTCGTTAGGGTCTTCTGGTACGTGCCGGAGGCCCCAGGGAGCTTAGCGAGGGCGCCCGGACCAACCCCAAAAACCTACTGGTCTACCCAAGACCGCACCAAGAACTGCGCCAAACGGATGCGCCATCCCAAGCTTACCCAGTTCCCACTGATAAGACCACAACGGACCAATCGCAACCGGCCGTCTTAGCTGTCAATATGAGGACAAATCTGCAGCCGGTAGTCTGTTGATAGACACCAAATCAAATCACTCACATCATTTGGCTTCCAATGATATCCCCATATCTGTATCCACCCACGCCCGGAATTCGGGAAGTGAGATGCAAGGCCGAGATTGGACAACGTGGCACACATCTGCCGGTTCTCTCCGCATACGATACCGGGAGACTGCAGAAATTGCCTCTCCTGACGTTCCAACACCTGACACCCTGACACATCCTCGTGGTGACCATCGATAATTCATATATCAGCTTGGCATTAAAAATTTTATTCCTCACTCCACGCTGCCTTTGCTCCGGCCTGAGGGCTTCCCTTGGTCGGTCTCATTAATTCTTTGCCAGTGCCGTGCCACCAAAAATCGCTCCAGCTTCCAGATACGAGCCTGGCCGACCTGGCGTTAAGCTTTTACCCCACGGGACTATGCCTCAAGCGGTGTGCGCATGGCACAACGTTGCGACATCGGACCGCGAGCTGATCATCTCGACAGCGACATCATCATGTCTTTCATTCCCATATTCATTGTAGCTGTGAAGAAATAGCGACGAAGTTGCACTAATGATGAATTGATGGGGAAGTGCCTAGGGTTGGGTGCGACGGGGACGTCCTGGTTCTGTTCCGTATGCACAGGCTATCGAAGCGTTCATAATTGAACAGGCAAACAGTGGTCCCCGAATGTGGTCTCTTGTTGGTCCTGGCTATATAAGATACAATGGCGACCAGGGATCATCTCTGGGGTAGGCAAATCCCCGCATGTTTCGTCGGTGTTGTCGATACCCTGCAGGTTCATGCGTAGAGTTGATAGCCTTACTCCAACCAAGCCATTGTAACTTTCCGAACCCTTGGGTCCCCCTTAAGATATTATGATTATCCTATAAGCTTCCACCTCTTGCATGCACCCAACCGCTTTTTTGATCTGTAGGAGCACGGGTGTGGAGAACAGGGAGTAGTGGGGACGCGGCTGAATTTGTAACTAAGGAGGGGGCTGGCGATAGATAGCTTGCTGTAATGGACGGTATAGACATGAGAGACGTGACGAAAAGGACTTCTGCCTGTGTTGAGGATAAGGATTCCCTTCTGCTGATAGCTCAGTGCCATGGAGGCATTGTCAATGGTCTTGGGTATTTATCGACGGTCTTTTGATTGTTAGCAACTTAGACAATTGGTGTGTCCTTCAAGTAGGAGCTTCTCTAATTCATCAGTGGCGTCAGATAGGTCATAAAGGCCTCTGTGGGAGGCATAGTTGCTACAATTGTCAACATGAAAGACCACAAGCAACATGACAGCACCTCAACCCCATACTCCAGATGAAAGGAAGAGGTTGGAATTACCTACTTAAGTAGCTAGAAGCCAAGGGCCATATAAGCAACGCCCAAAAGATAAGAGATGATGATGTGAACTTTACAGGCGCTAAGATCGCGTCCTGCCCAATCTTTGCGCTCCTGTAGATAACCCGGCTGTCGCCTCGGAGTTCCTGCATCGTCGTTCACACGCGGCAGCACTAAACGTTATGCGAACGTCAAGAGAAGAACACCAAGGGTCTTTCCAACAGGGAAGGCCAATTTGGCGGGCTGCCAGTGTAGCTTGAAAGGGTGGAAGGAGGCGCCTCCCGCCATACCTTAGGTCTTATAGATAAGGCGATAGCATTTGATAGAAGGAGATAAGCAAGCTTGTCTGAAGAAAGCGTAGCTAGGTAATCCCGGGCACAGATGATTGGCGGACTTGTATGCTCAGTACTCTTTTCAATAGGAGATTCCATGGGATAGAAGAGAGATGGAATTGGAGCTTGTTGATAGTCTTCTACTACAGCACAAGCAGGCAAACAGTCACGCAACCGAGGTATCATAGCAGCTAAAAACAGGAGGGATTGGGATGAAAGTAGATGGAGAAAAGAAGAAAACCTAGCAAAGAGATACAAGAGTCCGCGCAATTGCTCTCAACGTCCGCTTTACCCGATTCGTCTACCGCGCTAAGCCCAGTCAAGATCTCACATATACAATCTACACTTGGAGCCTTGGAGCGTTGCAGGACAACCCATCCAAGCTGGAAAGGAGGCCGAGTTCGTGCTGATAACATCCACTGAAGGCTGCTACGCTCTCGAAGGTGAGTCGATGTTTTTTTCCAAGATTAAAAAAAGACCTAGCTGCCAAACACCTGTCCCGTTCACTAGCTCCCAAGTAGTGACGCTGCCATTAATCAACAATATTCTCAATCATTATCGTCACATATAAAATTTTACTACCACCAGAAGCGAAGAATTTCTTGTTCGGTACTTCGAGTCTTCAAGTCTAATACGCATTGGCGACCTCAATTTCCTTGTGTAAAAATATTCTAAGACCATTTCATAGTCAAAGATCAGCAAAACAACCAACCATGGAAGAAAGTAGCACGAATGGTGCTCTCAACGCGCAAGCACCATCTCTCTCCACGGATGCCGTTTTGAAACCCTCAGCACCAGTCCCAAAAGGCGTCCAAGAAGTCAGCGGCGTCGACTTCAATAACTACAAAGACCGCGACATCACCGTGGCTGAACTAGTCTCCCAAATGACAACCTCCGGCTTCCAAGCCAGCGCCGTCGCCGACGCGGTCCGCATAATAAACGACATGGTCAGCCTCATCACCTTACCCACACCACACCCATCCCCTCCTCCCAACTAACCTAACCCCCAGCGGTCCTGGCGCTCCCCCTCAGAGCCCACAGCAAAAACAACAATCTTCCTCGGCTACACCTCTAATCTCGTCTCCTCCGGCCTCCGCTCCACCCTCCGCTACCTCGTCCAACATGCCCACATCTCCGCCATCGTAACCACAGCCGGCGGCATAGAGGAAGACCTAATCAAATGCCTAGCACCCACCTATCTCTCCACCTTCACCGCTCAGGGTGCCTCACTCCGCTCGCAGGGGATGAACCGCATTGGCAATCTCATTGTGCCGAATAGTAATTACTGCGCTTTTGAGGACTGGGTAGTACCCATTCTAGATACCATGCTCGCTGAGCAGGAAGCATCTCGGAAGACTGACAAAGAGGAGGAGCGTCTAATTTGGACGCCAAGTAAAGTCATCCACCGCCTGGGCAAAGAAATCAATGACGAGTCCTCTATCTGCTACTGGGCTTACAAAAACAACATCCCTATTTTCTGTCCTGCCCTTACGGATGGCAGTTTGGGGGATATGCTCTATTTCCACACGTTCAAAGCCTCTCCTATGTCCCTTACCATTGACATTGTGCGCGATATAAGACGTATCAACGATATCGCTATGAAAGCTAAGCGAGCCGGCATGATTATTTTGGGAGGGGGCTTAGTCAAGCATCATATTGCTAACGCATGTTTAATGCGGAATGGGGCCGACAGTGCGGTTTACGTTAATACGGCACAGGAGTTTGATGGGAGTGATGCGGGAGCAAGGCCGGATGAGGCTGTTAGTTGGGGGAAAATCAAGGCTGGGGCTGATAGTGTGAAGGTATGTGATTTCTCTTTGTGGGAGCTTCTAGGATGCTGATAGATGGGCGTAGGTTTATGCGGAGGCTACGGTGGTCTTCCCGCTTATTGTTGCGGCTACATTCGCGAAGGCTGGGCAAGATAAGAGTAGTGATTGATGCGCCAATTCATCAAATGTCCATAGAGGAAAACCTCAGCCCTTGGATCCAGGGCTCACGAAAGCAATACCGTCAAGTCAATACCCTTAGGGCAGCTCTTTCATCGCCTGTCGAGGTTGTGCACTGTTCGGCGTACTGGACAGTAGCCCAAACCAAAGCTCTGCATAGATAAGAGCAGGGCGCAGTGGGTTGCGGTCGATAGAAATCGCTGCGGAAGTGGACAAAGGATCCTTGGAAGCTCGAGGTTGCAGGCGCAATATACTTCATCACCTTGTTGACGTAACCAATGGAATCTGTTCTTGGACAATAGCGACTTCAGAGAACAGTGTATATCATTTCTACCATTGCTACTTATATTTGGTATCCGAAGGCATACAAACAAGCATATACCGATTAGCCTCCAAACATCCTTCAAAAACGATGAATCATTGCCCAAAGTCTTCAGGACGGAATCAGTATGCATTCCCTTGCTCATCAAGATTACTCTCAGCCCATCTCTGCAACAGCGCAGCAATACTCTGCCCAGTACAAATGACGAGCACGCCAGGCAGGAAAGACCCAACTTTGATCTCATCTTTTACGCACCAAACAATAGTCACCACTATAGCAACGATGATACCCAAAATCTGAACAGCCACAATAGGGAGACTCCATACCTTTTCCTTGAACATGAGTCCCCATCCTTCTTTCGCATGGACGTCTCCAAGTTCAAGAATCTCTCGCCGCTTTGGAAGAGCTGCTCGATTCGCTCGTTGCGTTCCCAGACAGCTGGGGCTCTCCAAGAAGTGCACCATAGCATTCCGGGGTATTGGTGGCGCTTGTTCTACTCGTGGTGGCGAATACCAGTACTCCACGCAACCATTGCCACAGCCGCTTTCACATTTCTGCGCACATTCGGGCACCTCTTCTTTTTCGTTGCGGCTGACATCAACATAATCGCTGTGATATAATTGGAAATACTACGTGTCAGTACTGTACTTCGCAGACGTAGGGGTTTCAAAGTACCTTCTTGAACTCTATATGTGATAGGGTGTTGAGGCGCCACCAGCAAGCCCTTTCAGACTCGTAGATATCTTTGATACTGATGAAAGTCTCTTTGTCTGTCCACTTGTCCTTGATATCGTCTGGAAAAAGCCTGACTCTACGCTGCTTTTGCTTTATACAGAGCATGATATACTCGGCAAGTGCTGGATCCGCCTCTGTGGGTTTAATCTCGGTTTCCGAGTGAGTATCGTTTCTCGAAGGCTGTAGTCCTCCCTCTGCTCGACTTGCTTCCGTATACGAAGCCTTAACAGTGCCTACAGCAGCTATGGCTTGAGGGGCCCGATTTGAGGACGAGAAAGAAGAAAGGGATGCTTGATCGCTTTCGCTTTGACCAGAACTTATAGACATGACCCACTTCTCAGCTGCGCCTGGCACTAGTTCCCGTACTGCCTCGTGGAAAGTCCTTCCGCATTGCTGATGCACTCGTTAGAACCGCCGAAGCCACCAGAGAAAACTCCTGAACGTGATGGCAACTTACACAAGTCCACTGAAAATGTGTCATATCAATTCTCCTACCGTGTTTCCACACATGCAGAGAGTTCGAGAAGTCCCCCTTCCAATTCAGTATACCAAGCCAGAGCCTAGAAAGCTGATCTCTTGCGTTCATGCTCGCAAAAGGACTGAAAGCCGGTGTCTTAGTTGATTCTGGGCCCCATTTTGGCTTGTAATCAAAGATACTGCTGAGCGATGCAAATCTTTCCTTCCAGAAGTTCTGCATAAACGATTCCATCCAACGTCCAAACCCACTTCCGTCATTCAAAAGTCCAATGAGTATGTAGGTAGTAACGCAGCTAAGGATAATCATAATACCAATGAATACGAAGTTGTGTTGGGGATGCATACCGTTCATACCAAATATCGAAGTGATAAAGGTAAGAGGTAGGAAGGAAATGGACATCAAAGTAAATACTTTGATGTTATGACTTTGAGCAGTAACCGCATGTAGACTCACGGCTTGTTCGCTTTCAAAGACCATACGGCGGGTGAGAAGATCTTCCGCTTGATCCTCATGATGTGTCTGCTTAAGTAGGCTCGATTTTAGCTCCATGTATGGCTTGCCACCAGTCATGAAAACTTTTACTGCATCGAGGTTTGTATAAGTGGTACTTAGGTCCTCATCATCTGACTTATCAAATAGATCATTTTCTTCGTCTTTGACCAGTTGGACCGGTGCGAATGGCTTTGCCGTTTCGTTCCGGGAAGCAATCTCTGCCTTCCGACCCGGATTTAAGCCAGCGTCCTGAGCTGCCAACCACTTGTCTACTGCTGAGTCTGTGGACGTGTCGAACTCTAATGCTGCCTCTCTCAGCTTATTATCTTCAGTATCTTCCCGGCTCACAGTCGCTCGCAACAGTGAAGAGGTTCGACGAGTCGCATGACCTGTCCAAACAGCTGCCACTTTTTGCGAAGGCTTTGATGCAGTAGTCTCCAGGTTCTTAGAGTAATGTTTCAGGAGGATAGAAAATGTTCGTTCGAACCCTGTAGCGCCGACTCTCTGCAAGGCTGAGGCCACCAGACCAGGTAGTGCTGGATCGGCCATGAAAAGCTTGACGAGCTGCTCGGAAACGGACGTCCCTCTTAAAGGTAAAACCCCCTTACCAGGTTCACCTAGTCTGATTGACGAAACAAGAGTTTCATCCCTTGAAAATTGCGAAAAGACCTCGGATCCATATGTACTTCCGCCGTCATCCACATCGGCAACAGTGTGATAGCGCCCATCTTCGTTGCGCACGGATGCAGCTGGATCGAAGAGTCCTGGGAACCGATCATTGAGTGTTGATACCGGAATAATCCGTTGCTTTACCGCATCCAGTCCTAGCAGGAATGATCTAACCGTAGGGTGCGAAAATGATAAAGTACGAGTCTCAAAACAGCCAACGACAAGATCCGTACAACAATCCAAGATGTACTCCACATCGGTTAGTGCTTGTTCCAGGTCAGGACCATCTTCACCGTGTACGACAGCGAGCGATACCTGGATCTCTTGGAATGTGGGCGGACGTGCAGCCCGAAGCATCAGGGCGAAAAGCGTCATCGCGATATCAAATTGATGACTATTTCCCGCGCTCAGCTTATCAATAATATCCATATAGATGCTACAAAGCCCGCTCGGAAGCGACTCCAAGGCTTTTAGCATCATTTTTGGGCTTCTTTGCTTTAGTACTTCGTCAGTTTTCAAAACAACGGCCAGGAACCTAAGTTTTCTTAGCTGGTCCTATAAATCTGCAAAGATTTACTGACATTCCTTCCGCAGAGCGAGATAACCTTTCGCATAATTTGTCTCGGAGTGATAATTTGGACTCAAGCCTCCTCGAGTTCCAGAGTTGCTGTTTGATGTATTTTTCTGTGTCTGACGAGTGCGCTGCGAATGCATATTTACTACTGGATAGATTGTCCGCTAGCCGAGAAGATCGAGAAGTCACGAGCGTACTTATCGATGCTTCGAGATTGAGATCTCGAAGAAGCTCGATGATAGATGGCTGTGCCTCCCTGCTGACCTCATCTAAGCCGTCTAGACAAATGAATGCATGATGTTCAGCCGGAGACTCAAGAACCTCATGCAATGAACGCCGCAAAGCCTCATATGCTGGAGCCAGACCCCTCTGCCCAAAAACATTCCACAGCTGCCGCACAGAGTCATGAACGCCATCAATCTGGAAGCATAGCTGACGCAGAATAATGCGAAGAACATCTTGTTTCGTTCGTGCTTGATGATCTCTATGGTTCAAGTATATGTAGGCGAGCATGTGATGTGCGCCCAGCGAGCGTAGGAGGTCATCGACGACGAAAGAACTAAGCAAAAGTCAATATCAAGGTCGAAGGGAGTTGAGATTATGCATACCAAAGTGTAGACTTGCCCACCCCAACTGTTATTCGAGTATGTGAGCTGCGGCGGGGGGTTTTGGAGATAGATTTAGTACTTACTCCTTCCTTCTAGCCACAGCAAGCGCAAAGTTCCAGTGCGCCATTCTCTGTATAGATTGCATTCTCGAAACCAGTCAAAGGTCCCCGTTAGTCTGAGGGACTGCAAATCGAGATGTCTTGCTTCAAAATCATATGTTGATAGCCAATCAATTATCCTAGTCCTTTCACGTTCCCTCTGTGTCCTTTCACGTTCCCTGTGTTCTTCCACTGTTCTTGCTGTAAGAAAGTCCATGATTTGATCACTACGGGATCTATAAGATATTGTGGTCAGAACATAAACCTTAAAGATAGAGACATGGCATAGGAAGAAAGATACCCTGCAGACGCAGTTAATGCCAGCTGAATTGTTGCTTTGCCGCGGTCGAGCTGATTTAACAAGTTGCTAATTCTTCCTTTGTTGCTCGTCCATCTGAGTCGCCTCTTGGCTGAAGAGCTGGAACGAGAATCCTGTAAAACTTCTCTCAATTCCGCAACCGTCCTACTACAGTCTTGTACGGCTCTATGAAGGTTTGAACCCTCATCTGTATGACACCAGGTTTAAGCGTCAATGGCAAAAAAATCTTGAAAGGAAGGTGAATGCTTACGACCACTATCCGCTATGGCGCTTGTGTTATCGTGAACAACGCTATCAAGAATGCCCATTAAGGACTGCAAACTGTGTGCCAAAGAAGCAATGTCTGTAGGAGCATGACGGAAATCCCGTGCCAATTCGTCAATGTTCCTGAGCACCCCGGTAATACCATCTACCAAGCTCAAGACCGATATTGCCTCAGCCATGATTTATTCAATCAAGAGCTTTTCCCCAGCAGGGTACGTCTACTCGGGAGCCGCTGGTTGTCTAATAACGTTTGACTCCACCCAGAGACGCTCGCCCGGCGCTTCCGTACTTATCGGCACACACTCTGTGCAAGAGGGACTTGGTGGAATGTTTTCAGGGCGTGTTTGCGTGAAGATCACTCGTCGAACGTAGAATACAATACTCTTTTCGTATGAAAATGTTCTTCAGCCTCACCCATGGTGGGGTTCCCCGGCCCCCACGTGAAGGGCCAATAGGAGATACTCCCCATATCTACCCCAAGCAAGCGCATCCAGAATCTAACAAACCGGGCGTTATACCACATTTTAGGCGCCTAGGAAAACTTCACCCTGAATGCAGGCTATATATGGAGTCTCGCCAAATAGCAATGGGATAGTTCCATGTTGTTGTAATGGCCATTTGAAGCCGTGGAGGGTAGGCTCATTCCAGCCCCATCAGACCTTGCGGCCATCTTATCTCCAATGCAGTCCAAATGAAGAATGACTAGAGACAGACGAAAACGAAGATGCGTGGTGAGGTAGGTGATTTGATAGGACGGTCGCTGCTTTTAATGCTACCTAGGTAGGCTCTCTCTCTGATTACGTCATCCTCCATTACACAGAAAACGATTAACCAATCCAAATTTTTTACAAATTACTGCATTCTCGAACTACCAAACCGGAGAGGAAAGAATGACTATGTGCCTCGGAACTACATCAATATGATACAAAGCCCACATCCATCTAAAATATCCATCCCGAAGCCAAACCAACAAGGCATGCATCTTGAGTGCATTAGCCTCCAAACACCGCCGCTCCTATCAATCGCATATTGTGTGTAGTGTAGGATCATGATCATTATCTCGTCATTGCATTCAAAATGCCTTTCATCTTTTGCCTCAATTTCTTGCCCCCATCCTTCTGGCCACCATGCATTTATGTCTTCCAGATCTTCACTACAGCCCTGACGTTCCTTCTGCACACCGGACACACGTCCACCTGTCTCGCGCACTCATCGCATGCAACCACATGTCCACAATCATAGAATAGTGCATCCATCTCAACCTCGTAGCAGATTTTGCACAGATGCATCTCTTCATCCGCGACTTCGAAGACCATGTGCCCTTTGCCATGCCTCTTTCTCTTCTTGAACCCGCCAGTATAGACATTCCCGGTCTTTGCGTAAACCATTCTGCCCTGGCCGTTCGGCTCATTGCCTTTCCATTCACCAGTGTAAGTGTCGCCGTTCGCGTAGGCCATAGTGCCTTGGCCTGACTTTTCGCCCGCAACAAAGTTTCCTGTGTAGGCGTCGCCAGCAAGGGTGACAAGGGTGCCCTGACCGTGAGCACGACCCATCTTGACCGAACACGAGCTATAGTAACGGCCGAAGTAGAAATTTGTGACATGCTCTTGGAAGTAGGTAGGGTTGTCGTGGCCGTGGAGGTAATGGAAGTATTCGATGGGATTGGAGCATTTGCCTTCTGTTTCAAGAGAGGCAACCCTATAGATATAGTTCAGTATTGTCCATGACGGATGAAGACGAAGGCTTTCACTTACTGTGCGCTCGTTGGATGGCGCTGTGCAATGATGATAATGCCATTCGCGCCATCAAAGATACCCTCGAAGGTCGCATTCGGTTTGATCTGATCTTTGGGCCTGATGTGGAGCCCTTGTTCAATCCAGAGGTCCCAAGATTCATGTGAATCAACTTTGAGCAACTTCTTGACCTCTTCTGCTATCTTTGCTTCACTCTTGACCACATTACTACCCATACCACGTAGACTTTGACTTTCAGTGTCAAAAAGCTTGACAAGGAAGTATGTCGCCCTGATAGGTGTTGTATTGGAAGACTCGGAGGCCGGCATCCCGCTACTTTGCTGCAACGATTGACGGTCTTGAGTTATAGTGGCAGCGAGCCCTTCTTGTTGAAGAGTGTTTGCAGCTTCAGCCATCTCAGTATCGTCTCCGCTCGCTATAATCCGATCTACAGCAGCTTCAGCTCGGATGGCAGCTAAGAGCGCAGATCTCTGGGCCGTCTCTGCGGCAAATCGGGCTTGCTGTTCCTCGGATGCAGGTTGAGGTGCTGTCGACGCAGTTGCTCCAGTAGAATCAGGCCCCCCAGAATACATCCAGAATCGACAGCCTCCTGTCTCACTCGCTATGTCTTCTAAGGAATTATCGGCATTATACCCGAAATTCGACAGACTCGGATACGCATTTGCACCTGAGACCATGGTGAACATGGGCCATAACCTAACATTCCCCGGTGCTTTGTCGATCAAAGTTTTCTTGATCTCACTGAGAGTGGTTTTAGGAGGGAATTTGAATTCTTTCACCCAATTCCCACGGTTTTGCTCGACCCAGGGATCACATAATCCCCGGCCTGTATGTTCATTGAAGAGCTCGGAACCATAGATGTACACGGGCATATCCTCCTGCATGTCTTCCTCATTATCTTTGTTGTCAGACAGGCCACCAGCTTCTGAATTAGTGGGGCCTGACGATTCCTCAGCGACTACATTTGGTAATGATTTACGCTTGAAAGGAGTACATAGTACACTCGAAAGCCTGTCCGTACGAACGTAGAGCGCAATATACGCCACTGCTGTGGTTCCATCTGCACTATTCCCCACACCTTCATGCGCGTAGATCGCTTTCTTCGTGGTTAAGATTTCGACTTTTCTGGGACTGTTATCACCAGCGTACTTGAGCCACCTAGTCCCCGGTCCTTCGGGTCTTATAACTGAGTAGTAATCCTTGGACTCCAAGTCACCTGAGTGAACGACCATGCCGTAAAGAGTGTACTCAAAGGAATTGAAAATGACCGTCTCGTTCAGCTCAATTTTATGGGTAAGCTTCTTCCACTTCCTTGCTTCCTTAAGGAAGCGTTGGCGGTGGAGTTCGATCTGAAGGACGGCTGGGTTCTGGACGAGATTCTGCTCTTCGCCAGCAAAACTCCTCCACATCCGGAAGGCCTTCTCTTGGTAATGGCTAGCGAGGTCAATCGTCTCTTGTACGCTGTGAGGCTCAGAGTCTTGGACCTGTACCTGCCGAGGCTGGGGTTGATAGCTGAGGTTCGTATCATTACCGAAAGGGTCTGGTTGTTTAAGTACCAAGACGTCGTTAAACATGTTATTCCCCGAAGACTTGCATTCCGCCACGGTGTCAAGGCCCGACGCTTCAAAATTTAATATGCGCCGCAAGGTTTCCCATATCATCACAACATCCATCTTGCCATCCACATCTGCCCCATAGAAGTTCAAAGTCTTTAGGAGAGGTAGGAGGTAGAGCTCACGTTCCTCTGTGAAAGAGGTACCCGTATCTGTATCCAGAATCTCCTGAAGATCTTCATATGCCGGCCTCATTCGCACATTAGCCTCCCAGATCGGATGGGGGACGTGCATGTTGCGAATGAGATCAACGATAGGCGTCAGATGCAACCAAGAAGATACAGCAGCGATTAAAGCAGTTGACTGGTGATGACAATCAAAAGACCTAACGCCGGTCATGGCCACGCAGTCCCACTCGGCTTTGTCTTTCGGTGGATGCCACCAGAGGGCCTTGGTATCATCCTTGAACGTACGGATATAGGCAGTCATCGCGAGGGTATCATTTCGAAGGAGTGCTTGTCGCTGATATCGCTGACGCTTGTGTATCTCATCCCAGGGGCCGTGAAACCGTGTCCAACCCCAATCTGGATTGTCATTGTAGAAACGATGGCAACCCTTTTGATTGAAATTTACTCGGGGTTCATTTGGATTGTAGATGACGCAACTTATTTGGGCCGGAATGCCCCATGGCTCTTCCTCTTCGGGTTCACGCTTTTTGACCGGAGTTGGAGTTGCTTCCATGTCATCTGCCGGTGCACTAGGCGCAGCATTTACGCTGACTGATGGAGTTGCTTCTTCAGCTGGAGTGGCAGGCGCGTTATCTGATGCACTTGCTTCTGGGTCTACTACAGGAACGGCGCCTTGATCCGTTGATAAGGCTTCTGTAGGAGCAGCGGCCTTCTTTTCCCCAGCATCGGCCTTGTTTACCTCAGCTTCAGCAGTCTCGTATGGCGTAGGTGAGCATTCAATGTATATGCTCAACTGTTCAGTCCCATCATTTCCATGCGGGTAGTACTTGATATTCCAGTAAAATCCATCAATGAGCACAGAAGGAGACCTCATGAACTTCGCCTTGTTTGGCTTATCTGGAGTTCCATGGACTCCAACTACAGTCCAAGAGATACGATGTCCCTCACTTGGTACATATTCGGGATCATCGAGCGGCTCGAAGGCTTTTCTTTCCCAATGCTCATGATTCAAAGCACTGACTTCGTCCATTGTGTCTTCAATCATTTTCAATTCATGTTCGTCAGGGGCCGATGTGTCTTCCTTCAGGCTTGCCCAGAACGGAGCGTCCTCCTCCTCATCAGAGTCTTCGCTATTTTCATCATCTCTGTCTTCATGATCTTCAGCTTCCCGACCTTGCCGGCCCTCATGCCTGTTTCTCTCCGTTCTCACTCTTTCAGCCCTCCTCATGCTGCCCAAAGCCGCGAGCTCTCTCTCAGCGGCAAGTAGCCTAGCTTCTCTTTCCTCTGGACTGTGTGTTGCTCCTCCTGCAATAGCGGCATTTAAGATCTGAGCAGCATCTATGTCATTGGTAGGCATTTGAACATGTACAACACGAAGGGCAGTTAACTCCCCAGTAGCTTCGTTCGTCGGAGCTGTTGCAACTATGTTGCTATTCGAAGGAGTAGGAGGATGTTCATTAGCAGCAGGATTGTCAGGGGATGTATCCATATCTTCATCATGCCTCAGAGCTGGGGGGACTATAATCTCAGTAGCCTCAGATACACCTGCTGTCGCTCCTTCTGAGGATGCGGCGTCGGGCGTATCTGCCTCTGCACCTGAGTCCGATTCTTCACTTTCTTCGTCTGTTTCCATTCTATCATGATCCTGTCCGTCGACTTCTAAGACTGGAGGTTGGCTGGCTGGGTGATGGTTGGGACCGGATGAGGCCAAAACTGGAGGAGGAGGCGGTGAGGCACTCGTTGGACGAGAATTCCGATGAGCATTCGGAGATGGTGCTGATCTTGAATGTTGACTACTCATGGCCGCTTCGAGTATAAAATGAGGTGGAGGAGGTGTTGAAGCTTCAGGTGTTGCGTAGCGGAGGTGTCGTCGATGATGGGTTTGGTTTTGGAGAGAGGGTTGTCCAAGTGGGGGAAGGTCATCATCGGTACCACTCATAGCTGCTTCTTCCATGGTGGCCCTTTTGAAGCGAAAGCAAGGAAAAGGGAAACACCTCCGGAGTCGCAATAGCCAGTCAATGATTGGTGGTGGTACAACTTCTCTTCTTTAATGGTTTGTTCGTCTCTGACGATGGAAATGAGGGTTTCAGGCGGCAGCAGATGTAGAACAGAATCCTTATATGGAGAGATGGAGCCTGTAAAGGTGAGGCTGCAACATAAGCAAGGTTTGGTAGATGATCCAGAGAACTGTGTCATAGGAGCTAAGGTTCGTTAATGGGCCAGGCAGCCTCTGGCGCGGGATTGGGGCTTTGAGGTGGGGCTTAATGACTCTAGGCGCTCATAGTGCAAGGCTGCCCGCTAAAGACAAAAGTTACTCAGGACTAAGCACTAAGCACTTGAGGGAATTGCCTATTTTACTGTCCAAAGCATAATTTTGTCCTACGGCGACTAAGTTTCTCACTCCACTGGCCATCTATTCTTGGGTACAAGCTGAAAGGCGGCCAAATGCGAACATATTCCTAAAGACCACCATTTGATACACCGACTTTGCAGAATAGATGGGTGTGCATGACGAGATGGAAGATATCTGCCGTATCTGAATACGATACTACATAATAAATCATCTTACCCGGGTAGTAGCTACTTTCACAGACGGACCTGAGCTTGCATAGCTCTGCATCTTGGAAACCTTGACTTCGTTAAGCTCAGCAGTCTCTCCAGGTATCGCGCGACCATTCGGACGCTTCTTCCCATTGACCGCTCTTGGATCTATACCCTTCCTCCTCAACTGATTCCTCTTTGCCTTCTCTATGTATTTCTCGTCTTCAGAATCGTTGAAGTCACCAAATGGGTCATCCTCTTTGTCCCCTGCAACGACAGGCGTTTTGTCCTCTACCACCAGATCGCTCCCAATCTCGGCCCTATCTGCTACGCCATCCATTGCTTTCGCTCCTGGCGACGGAGCAACTTTCTTAAACTTGCTCACGAAAAAACCATCGACATTGTAAGCATGTGGATAGTACCTCTTCGTCATCTTCATCTTTGGATCAAATTGCTTGCCCATGTAGCTCACGAATCCGTCAACCCCAAATGTCAACCCTGTCTGGACAAGCTTGACATTTGGTCTCTTTGTCAGAGCATATTGTACCACTTGCTCGTTCTCCTCAACGGTAACACTACAAGTTGAGTAGACAATGTATCCTCCCGTCTTGCTTGTGTGATCAACTGAATCGATTGCACAAAGCAAGAGCTGCTTTTGTAAGTGCGGTAATTGCATGAAGTCTTTCTCCGTCTTGTTCGTCTTGACGCTGGGATCTTTGGCTATAACCCCTGTACCAGAGCATGGTGCATCTAGCAGTACGCGGTCAAAACCACCAATCACCCTTGGAAACTCCTTTGCATCATAACTGCAAATGATCGTATTCTTAACTCCAAGGCGGTGAACATTGCCTATTAAACCTTTTGCCCTCGATTTATTGCTATCGTTTGCGAAAATACAGCCTGTGTTCTTCATAAGAGCTGCTATATACGTAGTCTTTCCACCGGGAGCAGCAGCCATATCCAATATTCGCTCATGCTCTTGTGGTGCGAGAGCCATGACGGGAAGGAATGAGGAAGCAGCCTGCAAGATATAGTGTCCAGCGAGGTACTCAGGTGTAGCTCCCAAAGGTACTTGGCTTTCGAAGACTTGGAGTCCCACCTTGGACCATTTTCCTACTGGCTCTAATGTCACACCTCTGATTATGAGTGACTGCGCAAGCTCTCGACGATGGGTACGTAGCGTGTTTGCGCGTAGGACAACAGGACGGGCAGACTCATTAGCCTCGAAAAAAGCAAAGGCTTCACGGGGTGGAAATAGATTGAACAATTTTTCGGCGAGATAGAGAGAATATCCGTAATAGAGGCAGATATCTTTAAGGAGTTGGGCTGTGTATTCTGCTCTTGACCGACCCTCCTCAGCCAACTTAGAGAAGTCATCTAAGACTCGGACGGCATCTGTGATTCGTGACCGTAGGAGCTGTAAATCAGGAGCCATCCTTGAAACCGCACCCTCATCGTTATCGTCATCGTCCAGCACTTTTGGGCGATCACCATCAATATTGGTTTGTAAAGCTGCTTCCTCTAGCTCTAATTGTGCTTCAGCGGCTTCCTCTTCTTGTTCCTGGTCTAACCTCCTTGACAGTCCTTCGATGTTCGCAGCTGTAAGCTTCTCTTCGGCATCAGACTCATCCTCGTCTTCGGAAAAGCGAGCTCTCTCATGCTGTGGATCCGAATCGTAGACCGATGAGCCAGAATCCGGAAATTCGTCCTGTAAATTCTCCCCATCCTTAAGTATGCCATTTGCCGAACCATTCAGAAGCTCATCATCATTATCCGATTTATCCCCTCCGAGCAGATCCGCGGCATCATCGTCTGAGCTTTCGTCTAGTAGTGCGCCGGACATCATGGCCGCTGGCCTCGCAGGCATCTTACTGCTCTTTTGTACTTGTATTATGTTTCCATTGGCAAAACTGCCCTTTGTAGATTTCTTGAGAACAGATTTTGCAGTCCCATTGACAGAGCCTTTACCCAGCGACTGTGTCTTGATCTCGCCGGAAGCTTTTCTCTTCTTCCCTCTTGTGGAGTCGTCGAATTCGGGGCCCTTTCTCTTTTTTGCTCCAGTGGCCCCAAGATCAGGCGGCGGTCCCTGCTTCTTCATGCGTCGGCCTACCCCCATAGCTGCTAATTGTAAGTGGGACTCTCGCCGAATGGAGCTGTGTTAATCTTTCTCCAAAACACCAATAAGGAAATTCAAAAAGTTCGTTGATAGGGCTGACTATCATCTATCTTAGCGCCATCTGCTCCTGCCTTGGCATCATCCAACCCTCCTCTCCGTCTCCCATTGCAGCATGACCTCTGAGACTCTTTGGAGCCAATATAATAAAGAACACCCTGAATTCACATCTTCCGGTCCAATGACTGAACTCTCCTTTGCCAAATCTTTCCTCTCAACCCTCGACTCCCGCCCTCTAAAACTCCAATCAGATCATGCCTCAGATCCTAAGACTCTCGAAATTACGGCACCTTATACGCTTCCGCGCATGCCCACTGCGTTCAAGAAGTCAATACCGAGTGGAAAGGATGGGGATGAAGCTCAGAAACAGAGTACACTAAACATTACACTTAAGAGCTCGAAGAATCCGGTCATGAGCTTGAGCCTGCCCAGCACGGACGTTGGAACTAGTGTACTAGCATTGAAAGAAAAAGTTGCCAAGGAATTGAGGATAGAAGGAACAGATAGAATAAGAGTTCTTTACAAGCGTAAACCCGCTGGGGATGTTAAGACCATCAAGGAAGTAGTCGGGGAGGAGGATGTGGGACAGGAAGTGGATTTCGGGGTTATGGTTATGGGTTATAAAGAGGATGCGACGAAGAAGGATGAAGATATTCCTATGAAGGACGTGGAGGAGCCGGTTGCGCAGGGACCAAGTGGGGAAGAAGTGCTGACTGGAGAGGAGTTCTGGAACGACCTGAGAGGATTCTTGGTACAGAGGCTACGGGATGAGGGAAAGGCTGGGGAGGTGTTTGATAAATTCAGGGAGAGCTGGACGAGAAGTGGTGGATAGTGGTGGATAGTGAAAGTAGAAGTTGTACAATCGGAAATGAATATATTCGGGCACCAATGGGGCACATTCAGCGGCATGGAGAACTCTATGCTAGGAATGAATAGGGCGTTCTTGGGCGTTCAACTGGGACACGCATAGTAAGGAAGATATAAACCTGTGAGGATTGATTGAACGCGGCATCAAGGGTAACGATGCGGCAGTCGTCCTTGCGAATCGCAACGCGTTCGAAGACATCCCTGTCCCACGTCCTGGCACTGGGGGCTGACACAGTATCCCGTCGTATATGTTCCAAATGCAAAGGAATTGGTATTGATGACCTCTGAGTCTATGCAAATAACCCCTCTTCAAGTTCTCCTGTCCGCAAGACTGATAATCGGTCCCCCCTGTGTGAATCATACATTGTTTATACTAGCCATGCCCAGACTAGCGCGACGCTCTGATGATATCCTTCAGGATTGTTTCATACTCAATCTCATCTTCTCGGTTGGCTTGCACCTCGGTAGCAACACCGTTTAATGCCAACTTCAGAGACTCTTTTGACGATGCGTAGGTCATCCTTGGCTATTGGCCCATCCAAATTAGCATTGTTTCACAGTCAAAGCGCGCATGGTAGGCTTACGAATATCAAAGTGCCATCGTCAGGACTCCAGGCAATAAAGACGATCTTGTTCCTAAACGTTCGATTAGCGATTCTGCCTGTCCTTCAAGGTCGACATGGGTCAGCTAGCATACCTCGTTCCCTCTCCAGCCTCTTTCTCGTACTGAAAGTCATAAACTGCGTATCGAGGACCCGCGCCCTCTTTGCCTTTGTGTGACGCCTTGGCGTTTATGAGCTTCTGCTGGAAGGTTTCCCAGTCTGGGTCGGTGGATGATTCCTCGACAACAATCTCCTTGTAGTCATCTGACAACTTGTAGATGATGTATTTGAGCTCTTTCCCGAGCTTAAGCTCGTTGAACTTCGAAACGCATTCAGGCGCCACAGATACCCTAAGAACGAAGGACTTCAATAGATGTACGGCAATTGGCGAAGCGGCAACTGGAGTAAGAGGGCGGGGGATTGGGGAGGAGAGCTTGCATACCCTGATTTACTCTGAAGGGGACGATGTCAGCACGTGCCTCTCTGCCACCTTAATGGAAACTGGTACACTTACCATGGCTGTGTAGAATCGGCAATATCGAACGAAGGAAGATAGGTGAGGAATTCGAGGAGCTGTCTTAAGCACGAAGGTTAGCGTCAGCTCGACAGATTTTGTAGCCTGGCGCTGGTGATAAGGGCGGATGAGCGTTGCGCAGCAGATGACGTGGAAGGCTAGAGGCGAATAATCATACCAAGGAACAAGAGCAGCCAGTAATCGACTCTAGAGATCTTGGGAAGCGCTGGAGAAAGGTTTGAGGAGATATTATTAGGATCAGGTTTGTGTAGCAGCAGGTTTGGTGGGGCAACAATGTCGCTTGGCGGGGGTCGTCCGTTTTCTACTAGCGTTGTTCGAGTCCAGGAGCCTTGAGTCTCATCACTATTTGACGTAGGCAGAATGCGTATCTCTCAAGGGCCTTGTATATGTTTTAATTATGAACGAAGCTGTGGACGCTCTGTACATGACTATTTTACAGAAAAGGGACCGCTTTGCTATGCCAATACATCAAACCCGAACATGCCTGAGTGGAGAGACCAAGGGGAGAGATAATGACACCTGTTCAGAACTGAAGAGACATCCATAGCGCCGGCTGGTGGTATCAAAGACACGAGATGGAAAGGGACAGTGAGCTTAGAACATTCCTCCACCGCCCATCCCGCCCATGCCACCCATGCCTCCACCCATACCGCCTGGCGGGCCCTTCTCTTCCGGCGCCTCAGTGACGGCGACCTCAGTAGTGCCTAGTAGTGACGCAACGCCGCTAGCATCGACAAGAGCAGTGCGGACAACCTTGAATGGATCGACAATACCAGAAGCGATCATATCAACGTACTCGCCTTTGGCACTGTCATAACCCTTATTAAAGTCCGATCCGAACTCATCCATCAATTTGCCTACAACGACGCTACCCTCTGTTCCGGCGTTCTCAACAATAGTCCGTGCTGGCCGAGTGATAGCGTTTTTAATAATAGTGACACCAAGTTGTTGGTCGAAATTTGCAGGCTTAACAGACCCCAGTGATTTAGCTGCTGCTTTCAATAGAGCCGTTCCACCACCAGGCAAAATTCCTTCCTCGACAGCAGCCCGTGTAGCGTTGAGTGCGTCAACTACCCGGTCTTTCTTCTCCCCAACTTCGATCTCTGATGCACCCCCGACTTTGATGACGGCAACACCACCTGACAACTTAGCCAAGCGCTCTTGAAGCTTCTCTTTCTCGTAATCCGATGTGGACGGGTCGTTCATCACTCCGCGAATTTGCTCGCACCTCTGGGCTATTGCGTCTTTGCTACCCTCGCCGTTTAGTATTATGGTGTCTTCCTTCGTAATTGTGATGGATCCAGTAGAGCCGAGCATGTCTGGAGTGGCTTTCTCAAGTTTGATATCAAGCTCATCAGTGAACACAGTTGCGTTTGTGAGTATGCCGAGATCGCCAAGTATAGACTTGCGGTTGTCACCAAAGCCAGGAGCCTTGACTGCGGCGACTTGAAGCTGACCACGCAGCTTGTTGAGAATGCACACTGCCAGTGCTTCTCCGTCGATGTCTTCTGCCACAATGACCAGTGGCCGACGAAGTTGGGTAGAGGCTTCGAGCGCGGGTATTATGTCCTGAACGGCGGAGATCTTCTTTTCTGACAGTAGTATCAAAGGTTTTTCAAATTCGACCTTTTGTGACTTTGTATCCGTAATGAAGTATGCTGACGTGAACCCACGGTCGAAACGCATGCCCTCCGTAACCTCCAATTCATCCTCGATAGTCTTGCCCTCCTTGACAGTGATGACCCCCTCCTTGCCCACCTTTTCCATAGCATTCGAGATCAGCTTGCCAACATGTGTATCGCCATTTGCGCTGATGGTGGCCACCTGGGCAATTTCCTCGGCGGATGTGATATCCCGCTTATTCTTGTGCAAGTACTCAACCACAGCTTCCACCGCAGCCTGTGTACCCCTTCTTAGGTCCATGGGATTGCATCCCGCGGCGACATTCTTGACGGTTTCCGAGAAGATGGCTCGAGCGAGGACGGTAGCTGTGGTAGTGCCATCACCAGCAACTTCGTTTGTTTTTGAGGCGACATCTTGTAGGAGGCGAGCACCTAGATTCTCAAATTTATCTTGTAGTGTTATTGCTTTGGCGACAGTGACACCGTCTGTTAGTCCGCATTAGTGGAAGAAATCATAGCTTGAAAAGTTGCTTTGATACATGCCTTTGGTAATCTTGGGAGATCCATAACTTGATTCAATGAGGACGTTCCGACCCTTCGGCCCCAATGTTGTTGCTACAGCTTTGGAAAGTGTTTCCACGCCCTTGAGTAGAGATGCTCTGGCCTCGACGCCGAATTTTAGTTCCTGCAACAGTGAAGTCAGCCTCCACTTCTAGAGCTTTGTTGGGAATGCAACGCTGCTATGTATGACAAGGGGGAAGTTGATATAGTTATATCGTAAGTATGGGAGCAAGTGTTGACTGGCGTACCTTGTGTGCAAATCTCTGCTGCTGTAGACCGACAGCTATTGCTCCACCTTGCCGTGCTCTCGACAACGGGCTCGAATATGAAGAAAATGACGGTAGGATCGAAGCCCGCGTTTTTGAATTTAGAACCCTCTGCATAGCTGCGATTGAGTCTAAGTATCTACAAATGAGTATAAGAGATGTTAGGCTTGGAGAGAAATGGCTGGAAAAACAACACGGTCCAACCAGGAAAAACAGCGGAATATAGAAAATTCGAGATGCTCACCCAAAGTGGTTTGGTTCCGCTCGCTAGTGCCCGCATGGTCCTCCCGAGTGGTTAAAGATCCATTGTCTTCGATAATATCTCAACAGTAACAGAGTCATTGATGGATGATCCTTCGATAGTATGGCGCGTTTTAGAGATTTCATCTTGTGTGTATCGGGAAGAATGCTTTCCTCCCATTTTCGCAAAGATTGGGACTAGGAAAGGTCCAAGAAAAGATCTCGTGGAGGAGTGACAAATCCATTATAACACGCGCAGGTATCTAATCATCAAAGGCTGCTCGAAATGTGCTTTGAAAACGTATCAATCACATGTCATAGAAGGTGTGGAATTTGGAGTGGCTTGGATACAGCGTTGAACATTCTGTCTATCGCCACATATTGAAGCTCCTTTCCCAGGGGTTCTGACAATGAAGCTATCAAAAGCCGGGCTCAGAGCCTCCATCAAAGCCAACCCAAATCTTATCAATTCAGATTGTCACTCATTAGCTTGTGAAGTGTTCTCGGCTGATGCCTTGCCACTGCGCAGTTACACCGAAGGCAAATGAAACCGGTATTTTGCAGCTTTTGCTTTGAGAAGACTTCAATAGTATGTGTACCAACCACTTTTTCATTGACTGTACTTGAGGCCGCCCTTGATTGCAGCTCATATCTTGATAAATACTTTGCTCATGGTTCACAGAATACTCTGGAAGCATTGGCCTTCTGCATTGGTTGAAACGATGGCGGTGCTGAGAACTTGTTAAGAACGAGACAATAACAATCGAGCCATAGTGATAGGTGGCAATATTGCAAATTCTCTTAAGTGGCAAATTAAATTCACGGCGAAGCCGCTTAAGCATTGTTGTTGGTGTTGAAACATACTGGCAATCTCTTCGCTTAGATATACCTTCTCTCCTAATTTTTGCTCCCTAGACAGCCCACCAGAACACCATAATCATTCTTCCGAGAGGTGAAACCCATCTTCAGCTGTAGCCTAACGGGAAAGAAGTACAGTTTCGGAGCCTTTGATAGATTTAAAACTCTTGACGTCCAGCTAACACCGCATTGCTAGCATCTATCGAGTGGCTGTCAGCTAAGGTGTTGAAGACTTTGACTATGCTTGCATCCATTGAGCAATATATCAGATGGACGAGCATACATATGCGCCCTAAAATCACACTGTGGTCTCGAGAAAATAAAGTGAGTTTGGACCATATGCCCACATGGACGTGACCTGGCGTGACGACTTTCGAAAAACACTAACGCGATGTACATTGAAACAGATCGGTCATTCTCACTAATCATCTGGGGATGTCAAAAGTTTTCAATAGACTTAATGCTTTTATTGAGACTATATCTAATTTGTTGCTGGGACTAGGAGCGTTCCTTGGACATGATGACCGGAGCCGAATGCATCTCCGAGTTGCTACCTACTTCCAAATGGAACGCCATCTCATGAGGTCCTCTGTAGCCGAAGGCGCCCACATCTTGTCCTGCTGGGAAGTCGTTGGGGGATTGAACGTGCTGAAAGTTGAGGCCGCCCATATCGTCTCGAAAACAGAAAAATGCTGCAACCCGAGGCTATCCATATCGGCTTGAAGGAAACTCGTCAACAGCCTTCATATTGAGGAAAGAAACCGTCCACGTTCTCTCAAGAAGTAATCTCATCAAGTGTATTTGAATCACTTGATGTGTATGTGTGGGTGATTGTCGTAAGTTGGTACAAGGATGAAAGAAGAAAAAAGAAAATATCATGAGAGAAATTTTGGTGTCTCGAAAAGCCTCCTCTTGAGTTCTGGGTCCTGAAAGTTCAGAAGCAAGCGTTGCCATCTCCATAGCCATCGTACTGCTGATGCAGGGTGGCCACGTCGGACGATTGGACGTTGTCGACGTTATTGAGATCCATGCTGGTGGCATGTCTGGCGGATGAACCATCCCGTGTCAGCCAAGGAATGTTCACCGAATCCTCTGCCAAATGACGAGGGTGTATGATTGAGGGTAGATGAGCCAGAAGAGGAGAAGTGTTCGCCACCCACCGTGTCCTCATGTACAGCAGGTCCCGGCATGAACGATGTTGAGAGCTGCGAGAGCGATGATGGCGGGTGCCCTGCATTGAAGAACGGCGGAGTGGTGAAAGTGCAAGAACCATCAAATCGCCCAAGATGGTAGTCCGAATTCGTAGAGTTCCAACCATCCTCCACCATGTCTTGATCGCCCAGATTGGTGTCGCTGAAGTGCTCGAACCCGTTTGAATAAGACATATGGGGCTGGCTTATCATACTTCCATACAGACTGCTCTCTGGCAGCCCATTCCTAGCGCCATACCGAGCTGACAGGATTTCAGAGCTATTGTACTCGTGTTCTGCGTGTGGATAATCGCGGTGGCTCTGCACGGAGAGATCAAAACCTGGATAGTTATCAATGGCAGAGGTACTGGTGTAGGCGGGGAGGCCGCTAGCAACAGTGGCTAGGTGATCGAGATCGTTTCTCCCAAGGTTAGGACTCTCCGGCTTTATGGTCTTCTTGGCTGGCAACTTGACGATAAGACTTTTAACGGGCTCCGGAGCGATCTGGCCCATAGGGGACACATCATCAACAAGGTCTAGAAATTCAGCACCAGCCGCCACCACTTCCTCTCCATCTTTACCATCTTCCTTTATGGAATAGTCGTCACCGCTAGACTCATCATCAGAGCTGACAGATGCCTCACGTTTTACATCACGCCTTGCGGAGCTCACGATCTCCTCTTCAGACTCACTGGTGCTTGGAGTTGGAGTATGAGGTATGGCCTTGGACCTAATCTTAGCGCGCTTAGCGCGAGGCTTCCCGTATTCCGCATCTGAACCAGATTCGTACTCTTCCGAGTCGGTCTCTTCGCTGGGAAGTTTCTTCGTCCGAACGCGGCGAGGCTTCGGCGGGCCTTTGGGGGCAGAAGTAGAATTTTTGGCGGCACGGCCGGACGGTGGGATACTGAGTCCAGTTGAAATCCTCTGCCCACCACCGCGTCTAAGGGGTGGAGGAACACTAAGTCCTTGCTGTACCATGCCTGTGACTTATTAGCAACCAGTCACCAAGTTGTTTCTTCGCAGATGGACATGGTGAAGAGTGGTGGGGAACATACGAATACGTAATTTGGCAAGATGTTGGATTACAGCGCTACCAGTAATGGTAGGCCCTACAAGAGTCGCAATGTTATTCCACGGAATGTTCACGCCTTGGGCGTTACATTCTGATTGGATAGATAATAGCAACTTCTTGTCCATATCGTCTATTGAACTATCAGTAAGATCCATGGATGCTTAAAGTTGCCTAATATCCGTTGCGGGGAACGTACCAGTCCAGCGAACAAGGTTCCGCTTGTTTGCACGAGGTGTGCGTTGCCTAGCCATGTCTGGTAATGGGTAAGATGAGGGAGTCAATATGATAGACGAAGCTGGGCTCGGCGCCGGGGTGCGTGGCTTCAGCGATGCTTAGCAAGCCGCGGTCATCAGGCTATAAAAGAACGTACCACGGTCGGAACACCAAAGGTTGGATTCACAACAGCCCTTGAATTGAGGAGCCTCTTTCCTAGCAGAGGTCAGCAATCCAATTGCCATCAAGACGCAGTAGGAGCTTAGCCTACCACCACGTCACAAATGGACAAACGATGTCCCGTGCAGCAGCAGTTCGCGCGGCTTTAGTGGAGGTCAACGAGTCGTCTTGTTCTCAAGACGCAAAAAACCATGCACCCGAATGAAAGCTGCCTTGTATCTATCGCTGGTCTCGAGCACTTGCAATGAAGTCCTATGCTATTTCGAAGTCAGCAAAACGGGCTTAATGATAGCCATGAATGAGAACCGCCACATGAGACGACAGGCCTGGGGTAAATCGCTGTTATGCTTGCACAACCTTGTGCTTCTGAGATGTTTCTGGTATTCTCACACCCCGATGCGGAATGCGATGAGGAAAAAGGAGGCAATGGAAGAAGAAAGACAGAGAAATGAGACTGGGGCAGTATCAGAAGGAGGGTCTGTGGTTTGTAAGGCTGTCAACAACTGGGTTGCTAAGTGACGGCTATGGAGAATATCCGGTAGGGTATCCTACACAGTATGCCCATTGCGCCGCAAGCCTTTGCAAATGGGAATAGGGCATGTAAGGCTCAACCCCCCAAGAGCTTTGGCAAGATTGAAACCTGCAGGTACGTACCTTGTGAGCGATTGACTGATATTAGCCAGGTCTTCTAGACAGCGAGATTGGTGTATGTTTGATTGATTGACAGCTAGGTAAATTTCAGGAGCTCAGAGCTGATAAAGTGAGTCGACGAAGTGGGCTAATGGAAGATGATCTGAGCTTGGACCTCGGTGATCTATATAGCCTTCCATGACATCTATCCTAATGAAGTGAATCAGGACTGAACGTCTTACCGCTTGCTTCTCTTTACGATCTCTGCGTTGGACTTCAAATTTGATCATTCACATCCTAATGAAGCTTTACTACATGCCGATAAAGAATCCGATCGAGGCCCAAAGCGAGGCGGCAAGTGTAGATCTGGCCATCGAATTTGAAGGCTTTCTACTGCTACTGCTACTACTGCTATGATGCCGACTACGACAACAATTTGTCAAAGGTGGGTGGATGATGATACAGAAAACAAGCCACCATGCAGGTCCAATGCGTGTAAACTGGGGTGGAGGTGCAAGATTTCGTCCTATCCTCGGGAATAATCCGGGGCCCGGCTAAAAAATTCGATACTTATACCGTGGAATACCATGATCCGGCACATGAAGTGACAACGTCTTCAACATAGTCGCCGCTGTCCCCGCACCCCCACGCTCCGTGGGCAAAATCTACGGCAAGACTTGCCGCGCTTTGTGTATGTGGAAAACCGCATTTAGTGGCTCCCTTAGCATCTTCAACATCACAAAGGATGCTGAAAAATACCATGACCTCGTGGTGGGTGGTAACAAACATGAGGAGGGCTGGACCACGCCGATCACGTCTTACTCGTGCTTTTAGGAGGATGCCTGAGGTAAGTGGGGGACACCAGGATTGTCATGCAGGGTTGGAGGCGCAACCGTGGTTCTGACAACACAACACAGACTTGGCAAGCGGCAGACATGCAGGATTGGAACCACAGGTTAGATCGATCGGCGTTCGATAAGAGGCCCAGGGGCGGTCCAATAAGCTTAAGAATTATGCTTCTGACACCTCGATCGCCATCTGGATACGGGCCTCGGCAGAGATGTGGGCGATGAGCGATGCTATGGCGTCCTGCGGATCTGCTCCACAAAATCGTGAAGACCGTCAATCCGCGGAGGAGGTGCAGACTTCGCGTAGTGAATTAGTAGAACACGAAACTCGAAATCTCGATGTTACAACATCTAGGTAGTGACATTGCGGTTTACATTCCAGTAGCAGGTCAATGTTCGAAAGCTGTACAGTAGCACGAGCAGCTGGGCAAATGAGATCGTAGAAGACTTCGAACTGCGCATGTCTGTTGCTCTAGCTGTCGCTGCTCGAACTTAACTTATCGCAACTTGCGATATCCACTCATGAATCCGTATGCATTAATCCTTCCATTCCACCACAAAGAACTATCCTTTTAAGTAGAATAGCACCGTAAAAGCAACAGGCACACCCAGAATCCATAACACCAGAGAGCTCTCTGAAGAGGCGTAACCCCTGACCAGTAATTGTAGCAAGCAACTGTGATATAACCTGAAGCCATCTAATCTTCGCCCTTACGAGAGGCAGGATTGCTGGTATACTTGCGCTGGCGCTTTACAGCAGTTGATGTCGGAGGGCAATCTTTGACTTTATTCTCTTTCTGCTTACGCTTCTTGACTGGGGGAGGTGTTGAGGACTCATTGTCGCTCTCCAGCTGGATCATAGACACGGGTGCTTGCTGGCGCTTGTTTTGTGTTGGCTTCGATGGCTCGAGGGTATCAATATCCATGGCTTCTTCTTGATGGCGATGGCAATTACTCTTGCAGAAGAAAAATCGCTATGTCAGTACGTTGTTTGCTTGACGAGGGTTAAGGGCGATCGAACCATGTGGGAATGATCAGAAGCCTTGCCAGCACTGAGAGCCCCACCAGCGTGAGAAGTCTCGGCCATACTGAGATCCTTATCAGTATTGGACGACTCGCCTGTTCCTTCCTCCGTTAAAGTCTCTTCGGTGGCCTTGACCTTGCCTTTTTTAATAATTCTGGCTGTCCCCTTCTTGTTACGGCTCCGGCCAGTGGTGGCCGCATTGGCTCTAGCATCTGTCTTCTTCACCCTGGGCTCGGGATTATCCCCTGGGCTCTCCGGTAGCGTCTTCACCTTCGTCCTGGGCTTTCGAGGCTGGACAGCTGCAAGCTCGGCCTCTCTCTTGGCGCGAAAGTCTGCTTCCATCTTGCACGTGCTACCGATCACGTGTGGAGCGCTTTCGTCCATCCGGGCATTGGCATTCTTCTTTAACTTCTTGAGGCGCTCCGCGATTGCACGAGCGGTACAGTTGGGTCCTAGCTAATTCAAATCAGTGTGTGTAGCTGGGAGTCGAAAACAACGCGACTTGCCATTTGAGCTATCTTCTCTAGGTCAACTAGTCTGAGAATATCATAGCCCGGGACTTGTGAGACGATGGCCAGGAGAAGCTGCCTATCCAGATCGTCTGCGAGTGGCATGGCGTTAATTGATATCCTTAATGCAACATAGAGACGGACTTGTTTGAGGAAGCCTAGGGTCTTGTGGCCGCTTGGTAGATTCTCTAAGGTAAGAAAGCGGTCGCCGCGATAAGGAGAGGATTACCTGAGCGACCAGAGAGAAAAAGAGGAAGGAAAGATGCTTACCACTCCATCTCATGGTCTTCCCAGGAACCGCTACGGCAGAATTCGACATCTTAGCTGGCTCCTCCGGTGATGGTTGAGGTTGCATTCAGTGAGTCGCTGGACTGCCAAACTATCACATTAGCTAGTATTCTCAGAGCTTTTGGTAAGCTAACATGTATGATACGAGTGAAGGTAGGGAGGTGTTGCGCGTGAATAAGCACGAGGTGCACTGAAGGTATGGCCACAATATGGAAGGTAAGGGTGCTGGCATGGCAATGTGCCTCTGGGTCCGTCAGGAAGCTCTTTCTCCAACTGCACCCCTGTGAGAGTTGAACATAGGGCATTCAATGCGCTTTATGAATCCAGCAGGGCTAGTTCCGCGTAGTCTTGGCTGTGTGTATTAGTATAGAAGTAGGAGTAGGAAGAGCACCGAGAGTAGGCAATGATGCTACCAACGAATGTGATCAGCTAGCATCAGTTGTCACTTCTGTGGGTGCGAGGATTGCTGTGGAGAGACTGGACGTCCCTTGAGACTTGGACAGTTGCATGGTCCAGTATGTGCCAATGCGGACCAAGTGGGCGGCGAGGGACAGAGATCCTGAAGCTCCAGCTGGTCGTTGTAAGAGGTCATTGTCTGTATTTGCCATTCGTCGGGCGTGCTAAGAAGCTATCGTGTAGCTGCTAATAGGGTTCGAAGCTTGACCGTCGAGGAGAAGTAGGATAGGAGTATTGGCGCATATACTTACATTTCAGGAATGATCATACGTCCCCGATCTGCTTGCTTCGAACGCGTCACAACGGTCAGAAACGTCTTGGGGAAAGAGGTCAAGAGCTCGAGAGTCGAAAATTTAGCTTTAGTAACGGCCTGTGCAATGGTGTTACGAATTCCGTGTACTGATTGGCTGCACGAATAGAATAATGATCAGTGTAGCAGCGCAGATGTAGATGCAGGGGACAGCTTGCTTCAATTAGAATCTACCGCTGAAGAGACGAAAGAAGTGGATGTAACAAGAATAATGTTCTGGCACAGAGTTGAAAGGTAGGACGAAGACCATTTTTGTGTCCTACGAAGAGATAATGGGAACCGTGAAATAAATGACAGGGTTCGAAGCGCCTTCCCAATCTGCCATTGTGCGCTTGGAAACCAGTGATGAGGTACTCCGTCTAGGAGCTTAGACATGTGGTCTTCCATCATTCACCGGTTACCCTACCAGTAAACATCGTCGTGTCTAGGCCAATTAGCGCGTGACCTGATGCTGAAAATAGAGGACGGAGCCGCTCCAGACGCAGTTGCCGGGCTCTTGGCATGTCTTTGGACCAATGATGTTTAATTTGACCACGTCTGCAATCTCCGGGGAGCAACCGAGTATCCCATCCTAACGATTACATACACAAAATATTCCAATCGAGGGTCGGACAGCTGCAGATTTTAGCTTGCTAGGCGCGGTGGTATCCCAGGTAAGCTCTATTCCAAAAAAAAAGGTAGATTGATCGGTCCTTGATATTCCCACCGTGTATACTCTGAATCGCCAGCATTGAGGGCTCAACATTAGTCATGTTTCCGTTGGAATAAGCTAAGGCTATGACATTTCTGTAATAGCTGAGGAAGTCTTCAATGTAGGAGAGGGAGAGACTTAGTTGCTACGGGTGTACACTGGTTCGTACTAACTACAATGAGGACTGGAATCAAAGCTTGGAGGAGATCGATAACTAAAGACGATATCATATTTAGAACCACCACTTCATGCATAGTGCCTGGCGACGTTGTCTAAGGTTTAGCCTCTTGAACCTAGCCATCATCCTGTGGGTAAGCGTAGGAGGAGAAGGGAAGGCTGAGCAGAGTTCCGTTCAGAACGAGGTTTGATTTGTGTCTGTCAACTTACTACCACCCCTTAGAATACACACGCACGACTTGATTCCACCTGAGGCCCCCCATATCTAATGTCTGAGGAGTCTGAAAATCCGAGAGAAGCCACCATCTGTGCCCTTGGCTTTGTCCCCCATAGATGTCTCTATCTGCGCTTCATACCTCATCAGCATGCTCTTCAACTTTAACAGCTGCTTTCAAAAAATCCTCAGGCTCGCCAAATTCGCCAACGGCCATGGAGTCATTGAGCATCGATCCGTCGTTAGTACCAGCAAGACCCGTAGCAATCGCTTCCTCTTTCTTCCCTACGCCCGCTCCAGACGTCTTGCGTGACTTCTTTTGTGATTTTTTCTTGATTTGCTCTGCTTCCTCGTCGTCGGTCTCATCACGTGGCTCCGTAAATTGGTCAAGCTTGCGCTTCTTGCCGGACTTTGCTGGAGTACTAGTAGGGGTATCTCGCGAGGTCTTTGGGGTGACTAGTAGACCCCCACTACCAGTCGGGGAGCTGCTTTGATAGATGCCATGCTCCTTCATCAAGCGATGAAAGCGCTTTGAACTGTGAGCCGTGTTAGCTGTGATCAGATCAAAGCAATTCTTAATCATCATCCGCTACATACGCAGCATTCACGGAGACAATACCACACTAAACAACTGTCAGCGACACCGGCAAGTACGGAATGGCAATTTCAACCTCCTCAGAGACTTTTTTGAAGTCCTAGATATGACAGTCAGCTTGTTGAAGGTCCACATTGAGGTGATGAAGGATCTTCTCACTACTCCATTATTGCCCGCCCAACGAACGCAACTCAGCAAAAACGCGAATTTCTCCTCGATGGAAGCCGCAGGAGCCATACCCAGTGATAGCACAAGCGATGCTTTATTTGCGACGGGCGATGGTTGAAATTAGGGGGACTGGACAAGGTAGGTCAGTTGATAGACAGGTGATGATGGGAAGACTAATGCTTTGCTCGGATGTGAAGGTTGAGGAGTAACAATGATTCTGATGAGTACATGTCTTGGGAACTATACTAGAACGACTGTCAAAATATGTACCTTACCAAGGTTGGTCTTGCTGATGGCTGAGAAAACTGTCCGCCGCAGATGGAAACAATGGATCAAAGAGAGGAAAGGGCACACGCCGCAGCTGTATGAGTAGGGTCTAGAAACCGGCGCCACGCTCAGCCGCATGTCAACACTTCCGAAAGATAGTGATCACAAGACTGGCGTATGGCTACGATCGCAGGTTGAAAGGAAATATTCTATGCTCTATTGCGTCATTTTCATTTTGTACTACATCGCAATACACTTCTAAAGGCACAAGGTTTCATTATGGTCCTCGCTCGATGCCATGACAAGGACTGGCTATACACCCATTGTCAGCCAGTGGAAATGGCCCCTTCGACTTTTCAGCACAGCGACTCGGGTATATTCACCCACACGTAAACAAGAAAAGGCCTGTTCAGATGCTGACCAATTCCCACCTATGCGATACACTAAAGACTACCCGTGTCACCCGGGCATACCGCACCTATAGTACAAAGACACCAACAGAACCCTCTATACGCTCTCGAGTGCATCTGGCTGACTCTCTCTCTTGATTTTCGCCTTTAGATTCTTGAATCCCTCACTGAGCTCCTTGAATTCCTCACCGAGCTCCTCCTCAACGACTGGGTAAGCTTTCGCACGCGACTTCTTGGTTCCTACGGTAAGACTGATTAGCATCAAGGTACTATACTAGTATTCGACCTCACCTTTGGCATTGGGTTTGTCGCCTTTATCGGCCATATCCTCAGCCTTTCGCTTCTTAGATTTGGAGGTCGTTGGGGACTTGGCAGGCTGGTCCCTGCTTTCGATTTTAACCATCATACGCTTGAACATGATGCGAGCAACACTTTTGCCAGCGTGGCCAGTAACCTCGGCGACCTTCTCAAAGTCGATCTGTAAATACATCGGTAAGTGAGGACTCCCCAATGGCTTTAGGTAATTAGTTGAAAGTGAGAATTGGGAATATTGATGACTTTCGAGATGCCAAGGACAATTCGCTTACCACAGCTGCGAGATCCGGGACAGTGAGGTTCGTGATCGCAGCTTGCAGAAGGAGCTGTTCTTTATCAGACAGAGTTATCATGGTTGCGGTTAGTTGTTACGATATTTAGGCAACGAACTAAGACGGCGCTGTGAGGTGTAAGAAGGTGGGATAATAGGAAACCGAGTCCAGGTGAAGCTATCCCATCACATAGCCGCGAGCAAACAATGCTAGACTACATTCAGTTTAGATCATTCACAGCCCCACTCCTCTCTCGGTCTCAAAGACCTCGGTACAAGGTTTACCCTTCCCAGAATTGGTCTGCTTTCGCGATAATGGCCGTGTTGTCCTTAGTGAGCTTTTTAAGAGGGTTGTGATACAGACAGGAGCCAACTTCAAGAGATAATCTGTGTTTCTCTGAGTTGTACTAGAACCCAAGCTGGGTTGCATACCACGGTACGGGATACAGTAGGGAAATGTGGGTGCAAATGATGGAGTGGATATGGGTAATGAAACCCTGGAAACCAAGCAAGCCCAGCGACCGCTGGCCTCTATAGAATGCAGCTAACGGTCCATAGTTCTTTCGATCGCGCAGAGCAGAATCAAGGGAATGGCTCTCTTTTCGTTAGACTAAATCACGGCCCCGTGCACGCGTAGTCAGACAGACACAGCATGGCAAACCTTCGGGGCTGATAGTAGCATTCTATGATCCTGTCTTCAGAGGGTCTCAAATGGTTTGGGGGTACCTAAGACTGCTAATGATTGCTGTCATGCCGTGAAGTTGAAAGCGTATGCAATATCACATCGCATGCTTTGTGGTCAATACCCGCCATTGTCCTCGACGATCCCTTCCCCTGGTGTGTCTTTCGCGATGGCATCTGCCTTCATAGGGACTTCTTTGCCATCCACAAGCATCTGAAACTCCGCGCGATTGACCTCCAGGAATTTCCCATACTTGTCCTCAGCTGGACATTGTCCTTTCGGAAATAATACATAGGTGCTCGTAAAAGGGGGGAAGATATGATAACATCTTGCCTGAATCTTTTCATATCAGTTTAGGTTCAAGTCCCTAAGCTTAAGATAGACTTACCTGTCTCTGCCAAGCATAACACATCTTGCCGCGCTTTTATATATATATGGTACCCTCTCGAATGCGGTCTCTCCTTCTTCGACATCTGTGGGCTCCCGGGCCCCAACGAATTGCTCGGTTTTCCGGTTACTGTGAGGACCGTCGCAACGCTCAATGTATTATTATTTTGGCAGGCCAACGAGCGATTCGACCCTCTGCTCTTGGATGGGTGTAAGAGAAGTAGTACCCTTCACCGCGAGGGCATGGTTGATGGACGCTGCTAGCCTAACAGCTGGCTTATTGTTCTCTCGATCATTAGCCATAGACGGCCCAGTTGTTTCGACAAGACGTGATTCCTTCTCGGGGACTGAGGCAGGAAGTGGGGCAAGACCATTCAAGTATTAAGCTACAAACAACGTAACTTCCTCTTCGAAAAGATGCAATAACCAATATTCCTTTACCTCCTGAGCGGATACTTTAAGGGAAAACAGTATGATTAAGATGGCGGAAGCCATTAAGTATTTATGCTATCCCAATGACCTAGTCAAATCTTATAGCTCGTCTCTACGTGTCCATGACGGCTCCTTCCTCTCTTCAGTGCACATCACAAGCAAGCTGAACGTACGTAGCGAGAGAAAGTCCTTGTTCCGTGAATAGCTAATGATCGCGAATCGCTGCCATGCATCTCTCACTGAGTAATATTGACTAGACGTTCCACTCCTTGTGATACTCCTCCACCTCGTGACGCCACAAAAGGTTCCTCTCCTCCCAGAAGTCATGCCCGAAACGAAATCTCTTCATTCCATCCACCGCGCGCTCGGTAGAGCATATCCTGTATTGCATCTTTTCTGAACCAGTCTTGACTAGGTGAGAAGGCGGTGTGACATATTTCTCTAGGGCCCAAGAATTGAGACGCTTCAAAGGTCAGCTTACCATTAGGAGCGTATAAGCTTGAGACTTACCCAAGCCTCTTGAAGATCGCATGATCGCTGCTTCATACGGTGACATGTTTTGTTGTTTAGCGAAAGGGGACAGACTTCGTTGAAGAGGATATTGTGAGGCGGCTGGATGGTAGGTCGCGGTCGGATTCCAAGCACCTCGTGAACCACCGCCGAGATAGTCTTTGGTCCCATGGCGGTGCCAGTGACGTAGTTAAAACGCTCTGCGTTGACCTTAGATGACGTTGCTTCTATGAACGTCAGCAGCCATACCACATGCACCGGTAAGATCTAGGATCGTGCGACAGCAGACACCACTAGGATCGTTTCGAACCATTATGGAGCCGGGTACCAATTTCTTAGAGGACACATTAACAAGATTATCATCAATGCTGGACTGGAACACCAGAAAGAACCTGGCATCCACGTCTTCCGTAATGTACAACCTTGTTTTTCATCGGAACTTCGAGCACAGAGCCCTTACGGGGCAAGACCAAAGAGCCACACCTATCAAGAATCCAAAAAAGGCAAGGATGACGACAAAGGCGGCCCGTAAGAATCGAAAGCCAAGAAAACGTGCATGCATTGGACACTCCTTTCTACCAATCACTTGCTATATGAATATTAACATGCAGCAGAGGCACTGGAAACGAACAACTTAGTGGGAGATCGGGCGGAAGCCGCAACGCCTTATCAAGCAGTCAAGCAAGGAGAGCCTAAGGCTCAACGTAAGAAGAGCGGGAAGTCATTGCAGGCAAATTCAAAGGTCGATTCTGTTTCGAAAGTCGTGGAATAGTACTAGCCAATTCTTTCAAAAATCTTAGAACAATTGAAGCCAAATTCCACTGTGAACGATACTCTACCTACCAAAAGACGCATTTTTGAACTTATTCAATGCGTGTTGTATTCCAAACAATCATGAAACTGCACGATGATCCAAGCAGTTCCCACTCTATTCCATCGTGCATTGGTGATTCCCAACCTTCCGCCGACTTTTCAACGGTGTTTTCTGATCGATATGCCTGATAGCAGTATGGAAAGATTCTGAGCGTAAAGTATGAGATGAAGCATAAGTCATGCATATAGAGCTGACACCTGACATGTTACTACTAATAACACCCCCACAAACCATAGCTCTAGAGGTGTTTAACCCTTGATCATAGCTTTTTCACACTTAGTAAATATTCGAAAGAAGATATATGCTAACTTTAAGGATATTAATAAAACTCGAAACCTGGCTTTTATGATCCCTCTATATGCATAGCTCATGTTCTGGTTACTTACGATCAATTCTCTGCCCTCTTCCTCTTCCCTAACGCACTTCTCGTCTTAAAGGACATCTCCCGCCCAATTCTAAACCCCTCAAGCCGCTTTGACATCATCACCAAGCCTTCATTAATCTCCCGCTCTACTTCGGTCTTTTCCCTACTCTGCCCAGCGGTGCACAGTTGTGCGATGTGCATACTGGGTCTGTTGATATTTAGGCCATGTGCAGCATTGCTTGGAACTGAAACTGGAACGAACTCTGCTTTTGCTGTCGATCCAACTGAAGATGATGGGCCCTGTTCGGCTTCGATTTGGACGACGCGGATGAGCATGGATGCGTCGAGAAGGGCGGGGCGGAGGAGGGAGGCAATCGTGGAGACAGTGGTGCCGTGGTAGTGAGCGATCATCTTGTAGTTGAGCTAGAAGGGGAGGGTGAGTGGGTTAGATAGTCAGGGGGAGGAGCAGAACTCTCGTTCGGTAGAGCGGAAGGAAAGGAACGGGAATGCAGGAGGGTGATACGGAGGGATTTGATAGAAGGACGGAGTCGAACTTCGCTGTGGAGATGGATGGATACAAGGGAATCAGCATGCGAGGGTGTTTCAGAACCAAGGGCCGGCAGCAGCAAAGTAAGAGGAAAGCAACAACGCTAGCTGAGACCCAGAAACAATAAATTCAGGATACACAAGACAAACCTTCATATCCAGACTCGCCACCAGCGCAGCCAGCAGACGCTTATCCGCCAGCTCCTCCACCTCCGTCACGTCTTCCTGCCTATTTCCTACCACTGCCTCCAGGCGAAAAGCCAGTCCTTGGGGATAAATTGGTGTCAAAGACATAGCAGAGCTGTTATGTTCTAGATGTTGCAAGTCTGTTAGTATTGAGTATAAGAGCGCCTGAGGAGAATATTCAAGGAGGTGGTAAGAAAGTGGTAGTGATAAGTAGAATGGTAAATGGTAGAAAGACGGAGAGAAAGGCAGTCTTCTTTCTTATCAAATGTACGCTCTGTATGGATGCGTTAGCATGCAAATTTTTCGTCCAGTCCATGGGAAATTTGGTGTCATGCAGAGACGGACCCTTATCTCCGCTGACTCTGTACATCGTTGGCTCGAAATCTGCTGCATGACCTACCGTGATGGCGATGAGATGAATGGTTCTCTAATCCCTCCGCGAGTGCTATTTGGCATAACTCTAGGCCGCAGTCATTATTTTTCAACAACGCTAATACATCCCTGCACCTCATCAATTCCGTGTAGGCTTCCAGCACTAGACAAAACCATCCCCCTCCCACTTCCTATTGCCGCACTGGCAAACAAGGGATGACCATTAAATTGACATGAACGATGCATCTGGGACATTGTTGTCCACTCATGCGGGGCTAGATCCACCCACAGCACAACCTCGGAAGCCTGCATGTTTGCAACATAGAAAGCGAGACCTACTGGTGCCAAGAAGAATTATACCGTTAATGCCACTCAATATTTGCATGTACGTTTGTCTCGCATGTAAGGCCCACCATATGTGGTGTGCTGGCACGAGGGAAAGGAAATGTGGTGGATCTCATTTGATGGACGTTGGGGGAAGGTTTGCCAGTAGGGGTCTAGTGCTAGGGTTAGGGCTGGTGCTGAGGCTAAGCTGGGTTCAAGGTGTCAAAGGCTGATGGGCGGATTGTCAGAGAGGGGAACTTCAGGTAGAAAAATTGATCCCATCGACCTTGCACCAATTCTGCAACCGATCATCCTATCATAAAAGCGCTAAAACCTAATCATAAATGCGCTGACGGCCTCTTGCGTATCTCAAGAACATAACATACAACGCCACCATGACTCGGACCGGGGTCAGGTCATTCAAGATCAATAATCTTCTTCGCCTTCCACGCTCATGTTGAAGAATGCATTGCCGTCCATCATTTCCTCCCCTTCTCCGTCTGCCTCGTCCATGATAGAGAAGCTACTGGTATTACTGTCATGCTCCTGCTTGATACCACTAGCGACATCGTCGTTGGCGTACTTTTTGGAAGGAGTGGAAGTGTTGGATTTGGTGACACGACCAGTAAGGGTTTTGTCCTTCTTAGTGGTGGTCTTCGGTTTCTTAGGGGTAGCTGGTCCAGAATTGCTGCCGGCGGCCTTGGCATTGCGAGGGGGCGCGGCAGGACGTGCTCCGGATTCGACCTCGGCCTTCATCACCGCAGCTTCCCTACGGATGACACGGAATCGACCCTCGATCGAGTCGTAGGTAGCACCTGAGAAGGAGTTAAAATTAGTTGAGAATGGGGCTGCTAGGAAGGACCAAAGGTTACCGTTCCCATACATGGTTGCAATCTTTCGATAATCCAACTGTGAGATGGCTGTGTTAGCAATATACTTGTAAACATGATGTGACCTCCAGAGCTCCGTGATTGGGGATACTCTCAGAGTAGAGGAAATGCAGCTGTGACAGAACCACGAGTGTGATATTGAAAATGATGTGAGCTTGGAGCATGGTGTTGACGTACCTTTAGATCATTGGCGGCAACGATGGCGGCCAAAAGGCGCGTATAGGCATCCTCCGCTTTCCAATTCACAGGCATTGCGAGAGATTTGGTGTATTGATGAATGTTTTCGTGTTGTGGACTTGATACTGGTTTGGAGAGTTGGCGATGTTGTTCAAGGTTGAAGTTGTGGAGCTCTGTAAGGTCAGATGTGAGTTAAAGAGGAGGGTATGCTAATAAGGATTTGTGAGAGTAGTGAATGAACTTACTGCTCTATGAACGACGGATCACAAAGTATCTGAAGCCTTTGGTCGAAAGCGCTGGTTGATTTTGAGGCGAAGGAAGGACGTAGGTGAAAGCGAGGACGAGAAGCATGGATGTCTCCAAGGTTGTCTCTTCGAGTTTCCGTCTTCAATTAACGTTCAAGAATAACAATTAAAACAGCAGGATATTGAGATAGTGAATGAGGGCACCCACTCATGTGTCAAGATACCTAGTGAAAGTGACAATTCTAGGGCACCCATAAAGATATACACCCTCATACACTGCCGACCTCCCACCTTTAGTTGCCCCATCTACCATCACTCCCGCAACTACTGATCGATACAGCCCTCCACAGCTCCCCACGCTATGACTCATATCCATACTTTGTTGAAAGTTGAGGGAAACAGACCATCACGTTCTGGCTGTTGTGGTCGGTGACGGCGCTAATGCAGGTGCCATGCGGATACGGAAGCCGTGTGTTTGCCTGGGAAACAAACTTTAGATGGTTGGATGGTATCACAGCATGGAGGACGCCACAGATTTTTCCGCAGATTGGGGTCGCGATGATGTGATGTAGTCTGGGCTGGTTCAGGATGGCGAGTCTGGAACTCGATGCGATGCCTTACATTTGGCAAGGTTTGGCAATTGAACCGCCACGTACCACTTTTCCTGTTCTCTAACTTGAGCCTGCAAACAATACAATCGCTTCTGTCTCTTTCAAGTTCCGCCCTCGAGTCCGGTCGAACCTGGGATCTGCAAGCCCAGCTTCCGCAGGTCTAGCTCCAAGCCACCTCTAACGGGGAAGCAGGGATGCGCCGAACGCGTGAAACCGCGTAATCGGGTTTGTACTTGATGCAAGCACTGTACATGCAGATTCTACCGAAAGCAGGGTAACGCTTGTTGAGTCATTCCTTAGACTAGGTTAGACTTGCTCGTGCTGATCGGACTACTACAGGTGGTTGCAGATGGAGATTGCGAGCATTTATGGAGCCATCGCTGTGATGATCTGAAATTGTGCATTGTGCAGTTGACTATGCAATTATGCGTGTCAAGAATGATCCATGCGCTTCGATTACCGCAAATACTGCCCTCCACCAGCCACCACGTAATGAACGCTCGAAATCCACATGTACGAATAGCATGTGGTTGAAAGCGATTCGCCTATGTCCCCTCTAACTCTACCTTACGCGTCGAAAAGCGCTACAGACAAGCGTAAATGTGAGCTAGACTACCATCAAGGCTAGATTGCCTCTTCAATTTTAACACCATCATCGTACTCTCCACTGTAGCCTTTGTCGCTGGTAAAGGAGTCTTCGCTATCGGATTGGTCTGTGGAAAAGACCTTTTCACCATCTGAATTCAAAAAGGTCGTTCCGATGAAGGGATCTCCGAGAGCCTTGTAATCTTTCTTGGTAGCAGAGCGGGGCGATTTTCTAGCTTTAGTCACCCGACCACTGATGGCTTTCTGAGCCTTTTTGGAAGACTTTGAAGGTGTTCCAAGCTGCTGTGCGAGAGCATCGTCCGTATCCATCCCCTTATCATTACTGGAACGTGTTAATTATTGGACAGAAAAGCAAGGCTCTCAACAATAATAACAGTGGTGCAGTCTTACTCAGAATCATCGCTCATAGGAGCCTTGCGCTTGCGGCCGTTCGAATTTTGCTTGCCAGTGGATACCGCGGTGCGTTTGACTTGAGACGACGTCGCTGGAGAAGAGTCAATGCCCAAGGCGGCGCCCTCTTTACGAAGGGTGCGGATCCGGTAAGTGATAGCATCGACAGGCACATTAGGGCCTGTATAAATCATCAGCCAGTGAGATTTTAGACATGGTAGAACAGGATTTCAGGAGGGCAATAAAGCCATAGACCTGTAGAGGAGATTGCGGATAGAGACGTACCAAACACAGAGGCAATTTTCTTGTAATCTAGCGTCCCAGCATGAATGATAACTAAGGCTTGGAGCAGTTTGTGATTGTTTTCAGGCGTCCATTTTACCGCAGGCAAACCTTGAACCATTTTGGTCTAGCTGAACTGAAGCAGAAGTCAGCTATCTGTTAACAGTCAATAACAGAGACAAGATTTTAAGAAAATACGGTGGTATGGAAGAATCTAAGTGAAATACATAGTAGAGGAATTATAATTCCAGGTGAAGGATCAAGAACTACTGAAGCCAGCAGACCCGGATGAAAGTAGGGTGACAAAAAGGCTAAAGACAGGATGGTATAGAGAATTGGATGTCAACACACTTACTTGATATTTGGTGTATTCGGCGGCAACCGGTCTAGAGCTCGATTTAAAATGGAAGAGGATCGAATTCGCAGAACCTCTACGAGCGATGGAGATGAGAAGTATTTAGTAGGAGTCAAAGCTTTTCTTGTATGAAGAAAACATCGCCTCCTGGCTTAAAATGCGTGTTCAATGTAATTTTGCATATCAATTTGCAATTTTGAAAGGCTGTGGTTTCTTAGATGTCAGGAATCGGGGACGCTAGTCATTACCCTCCAAGGTATCATGATCTTGCGAAGGCAATTCAAGAAACTTTAAGCGGATTACAAATTGACAGGTCTTTCGCTAGCCATCGATATCGTGTGTTAAGAGTACGGTCCAGCCAACATTTGCTGTGCAGACCCTCGGACCCTCCAGACCCCCACTTTCTTGACCGCCTGTCTTAGGCCTGACATCCTGCAATCTCCTCTTTCGAGTCTCTACTGACATCGTGACTCATACTTGTAAACAAAAGATACGTATGCCTGTGAAGAAAGGCATGAAGTTGCAGCAAAGTTTCCCAGACACACGTAGCGCAATTACTGGCCCCCACTTAATTGAGTTTCCTCAGGGGCCGTGGGCTAAATTAGTGGCAAAGATCAGCAAACGCGCTATTGTTCCTTAGCGCTCAGCAACGACATCTCTTCTCCTCACTTGCAGTATCAGTGTAAGACGTGGTAGCGCACGGGCAGCCCGTAATGTAGGTCACAAGGTAAGGCAATACGAGTCTGTGGCTTACCCCTCAATGCAGGGATTTGGGGCTCCCGAATCTGGAAGGCTGCAGGAAATCTGTACCCTTGTCAAATCCAGCAGCATTCCTTAAATTATGAACAGCGGTAGAACGGTCTTCTCGCATACTGGTGACGATACACATTTTGAATCCCTAGTTTAGATACGGTACTTCTACAGTAAGCCTATCAAGCAAATGTACTTCTGCTGTTCACGTTCTTAACTTGTCAATGAAGCTTCGGGTTCTCACCTACCCTTTAAGCTTTTACTTTCCTATACTCTCTTTCACTTCTTTCTACTGCTCTCTACTACTTTATGATCTGATTTCTTATTTTAACACTCTATTACAGATCCAATCCTCGCTTCCATCTCTTGTCCTTAGTCTCGCTCTTAAAGTCTGTAAGTCTTAAAGACACTTGGCCTGATTAATCTAACCTTGAATGACCAATCCAGATTCAATTCTTTACAAAGTCCAAAATGCCTATCAAGTGGACCGCTGAGGTTGACCAAGTCGTAAGTCTACTGACCCAATCTCTTCAGACCTCTCAGCTGAACGCTCTTCTTCCCCACCCTACAATCACTGACGCATTGTTTCACAGCTTCTCCTCAAGATCCTCGAAACATCAAATATCAATGCCGACGTTAAAGCTATTTCTGAAGCATGGCGTAAGTCTCAGTATCCTGGTCTCACCTACCTGAGACTTCTTTGCTCGATCTCATATCCCTGTGACAGCTGTCGATATGGAGAAGCCAACTCCTCGTGCTATCACTGAACGTCTAGTGAAAATCCGTACCACTGCGAAGAACGCCGGCACTTCCAATCATTTTAGCGTCAGCGGAAAGCATGCCACAGCTGCTGGAACACCACGCAAGCGTACTGCCGCTGGATCTGCAAATGGTGCCAAAAAGGCCACTCCAAGGAAAAACGACACCAAGGCAAGTGGCCAGGCGAAGCGCAAGCGCGGTAGCAATTCCAGCGACGAGTAGGTCCACGTCTTCCTAACATCAGCCAGTGCTAACTTCTTAGTAGTGAAGAATCCGGAGGCGAGGGGTTCAAGTCGGAAGCCAATGACACCAATGCCTCTGATGATGTGGAGAGCCCGTCCAAGAGAACCAAGGCAGGGCGTAAGGCAATTATCAAGCTTGAGGACAACGGCGAGAATGGGGAGGAGGCTGCCATATTTATCTAAAGGTGGCGAAAGAGCCGAAGAGTAACTTAAAGGAATTCTAAAGTCCCTACAGCATTGCCATAATCGATGAGTTTGAAGGTGGAATGGTATTAAAGAGAATATGCATCGATAGACTCAATCGTTGAATAGTATATTCATCCTGCTGAAGCTGATTGACCTTGTCTTCTGGGATTAATTATGTCTAAGATTGCTACCATCGACAATCACTACCAGTTGTGACCCGGGGAGCAACAATAGTGATCATGTTTGTCTTCATACCCATGCGACAGCTTAGGAGGACCTTGAATCAATGCATTAAACCACAGCCGTCAATGTGAAACAGCAACGATACTGTCATTCGGCATCATCATATCAGAGCGTAACAGCGCCACTAATTTACTCTCCTGCTTTAATCGTAGCCTGTACGCAGATAACACAGCTCACAACACTTCTTAAGACCAATCTTAGCTCGCACAGCAAAGATAACTCAAGGCCCCCCGAACTTCAATCATAAACATCCTTAAACCCCTCACAAAGCACGCACAACTCATCACGTCACTGCATTATGCACTCAGCAACCAGTAGAAAAGCCTTCCATTCCACAACCCTAACTACTTCCGAACTATCCATCCCCGCTGTCACATCATTGCAACGACAAAGAGTCCGGAATAGCTTTCCATCCATAGCAGCGCCCGAAATAACCACCTGTCCTCATAACATGATACTTTCGTAATTCAAGAATTTGAAGGTCAAAACCACGCTGATTGCGTTTCGTAAAAGAATGATAGGCCCTCCCCTCCGACCGTAAAGAAAACGAAACGAAATATATCCATCATACCGCTCCTTCCTTTCCAACTACCCTCCAATGATGAATCATACAACATGTCATCCGACTTGCAAGCGAGCGAGCAATGAGCCAGTGGGAAAGTGCGTGAACGAGCAATTCTTCGCGCTATCTAGCCTTCCCTTTCACAGCAGATCAAACACACTCCATCTCCTCCGCCTCCGCGCCCCCGCCCTCGCCCTGCATTTCCACCTCGCCATCCGTAACTGTAGCATCAGTGTCCTCCCCTTCTTTCTTCATCCCGTCTTCCTCTTTCTTCCCTTTAACCACAATCTTGTTGCCCATCTTTCCCTTAGCCGCAGGAGCACTCCGCTTCTTGACTCCAGCATTAGTCATAGCTTTGAGAGGATCAGTCTTCGTTGTTTTGTCCTTGGTGCCGGAAGTCTTGGTGGTAGCCTTGTCATTGTTGGCTTTACTGGTAGTGGTGGATTTGGCTTTGGCATTGGAAGCTGCAGCGCTGGGGCCACGCTTGTTTCCCTTGGCTGCGAGGCTGGGACTGGCTTGGGTGGTGGATGATGCTTGGGCGTTGGCTTGGAGGGCCATGGTGGATACGTACTGGTCGGCCATGTTGCGGAGGGCTTCCATACGGTGGCCAAGAGCGCGGTTGGTGAAGTCTGGAAAGGGGAGTATTAGTTTGTGTGGAGGAAATGGGAGGACTGAGGTAACTTACTGTCTCCCATGTCGGCTGCGATAGCCTGGTAGTTAGGCTTTACGTTGTGCACTTTCATCATGCTGACAATGAACTGTTGACGAATTAGCATTTGAGCTAGCTGACGTTGTTTCAAGGAAAATGGTTGTGGAAGGGAAGGTGAACTCAGATTTGAGTCTTCACTCTGGGATCAATGCATACAAAAGCGTCAGTATGAGGTCCCCACTGGACCATTTTTGCGGTATGTTGATGGTATCGAAGGGGTTCTGATAGATGAGTGGAGCCAGAGAAAAATCGTTGTTGATGGGTAGGGTTGGCAGTTGGTAAATGAAGACAGAGGGTTGGATGGTGAGAGGTTATAAAGGTGAGCGTAAAGAAGGGTGGACTAAGCGAGACTTAAGTGCAGTCTAGAGTCTTCTGTTCAATGAGTTGTGATGATGAGGGGTAGCGAAAAGGCGTTACAGCCGAAAGCAAAAGGGTATTGGCAATACAGTGTGGAATAATAAGGGCATGAATTGGGATGCATGAGGCTATGATATTGCGATCGATTGGACAGCAGATGTCGGTGAGCAACAGCGTGACGCGAGATTATAGCAATCTGGAACTTCAGCGCACAATTTTGCGGTTGTTAGACGATCGTCAAATACGCCGAAACGGGCAGCCATTGACAACGCAATCACACCATTATGCAAAGGAGATTAGCGAGAACTTGACATTATAACTGCTCAGGCCACGTCTGACTCAAGTAGTATAGCAACGTCTTCAGTCATTATTGTCACTCTATCTCTGATTTTTCAATGGGTTAGCAGCAAGCATATGTGTACTTGTCAATGGTGGGCTTTTTTCAGGGATCGTTCGGTTTTCTGTAAGAGCACCTTATAATATCCCTACCATAAATTGTCGCTATAGCTTTGGGCTTTCCAATAATGAGCCTTAAGTCTGCCATAACCCCCGATCAAAGGTAACAGAACAAGCTACTCTCAGCAGCAGCAGGACAGTCATGGGGCTTACACCCAGAGCCATTCAGTAGCTTCCATTGCGTTGATGTTGCGCAGAGTACGGAATTTCATTCTGCCCATGTACCTTCTATTGCATTGATTTTCTGTTATAGCTACCTTATCATGTATATAGACTAAAAGGTAGACAGGAGACTCACAAGAAGCTTCCTCATACACTTCTGCCTGTCTGTCTGCAAAGGAAAAACAAAGTGTAATCAGCAAGGTAGCAGAAGCGGGGATACTCACAAAACCCAACTTCGACGCATTGATTCCACCAGCTTAGAGAAACTAGCAAAGTATTATTGTCAGCATTTGGAGTTAGGGCACTCACAGCAACCAGGACACGACCCGGACGTGATCATCCCAGCCTCGAATTCTCACTCACGAACTTGCTCTTGAAACTCCACTGCCGTTAAGAACTCCAGCTCTGAATCGTCGCTCGCTTGTACTGTGACACCGTTCTCATCGTAAAATTTGTCTTCAGGACCCATGGGCAATAGAGGCTCGAGGTTCCGTTCAAGATAAGGCATGATCATAATGGCGAACACGTCCTGAACTTTCTTGAAGAGCGATAAGCTGTCGATGCGGCCACGGGGATCGCGCATGAAGGTCTCGAACACGCAATCGTGGAGGTCCAGGGAGTATATTTCATCAAGAGGCTTCGGTACCCTCGATTGAGACATCCAATACCATGTCATACGGTTCTGGTATGTGTCTGGATAGTCTTTGGGAAAAGGCAAAATAGGTTCTTCGAAGTGTGCCATTTTATGCATGATGGACCCCAAAGCCCACACGTCTGCCTTCCTGGTGGATGCAGGCAACTCCGGAGGTTGATATACGAGCGTACCCGGCCTCTTGCTTTCCATGAGTGTTGCCAATCCAAAATCACCTATCACAAGAGAAGGATACTCTCGGTACAGTGGGTTTGGAGAGGAAGCATTCGGCGGAGAAAGGAAGATATTTTCTGGCTTGAGATCTCCGTGGATGACTGGTCGCCAATCTGCTGGTACTGAATGGCAGACTCGTTGGTCATAGCCGGTGTGAAGAAATGCAAGCGCTTCAGACAACTGGAGGTATGCGTGCCACATGAAGGTCTCCGGTATGAATTCCATATTCTTCTCATGGTGGCGGATCACATCGTACAGATCTCCATGAGAATAATACTCATAATACAGCTGGACCGTTCTGGGTTGGACAAGAGCATCGTAGAGACATAAGATGCGATCATGTTTGGGTAGAACATCCAAGAGAATCGAAGCTTCCAGAGGCTTGTCTTCGTACTTGTCCTTTTGGACCTTGATACGTTGGGCAATCTTACAAACCCGCAAGGCTTGGTCGCATTTGCGCTTCAACAGTACGCAACGTCCGTTCGAACCAGCACCAACTTCATCCAATTCCTCAAAGGCGTCTCTTTCATTGAATTTGGATCGCTGCAAGTCCTGCACGGGAATTGGTCGGTCATCGATGACGGAATCCATGGCGAAGGCTTTCTATATAGAGCAGCAGGATCAATCGGCAAGTCTCTGAACACGACGTTTGGTACCGAAGGCTGTGCTAGTTCTGAAGCCGGAAGGGTGCGGTGGGGAATGATCTCGACAATGCTGCAGAAAGATATGCAGTCTTGTACAACCGTATTTATAGGAGGACAAGGACCTGGCAAAGGACAAAGCTCGAAGTGGAGGGAACAATAGGACAAAGAGTCTGCACAAAGTGCAATGTTGTGCACAAAGGCATTTTGAACAGTAAACCTTCGGAGACTTCAACAATAATGAATACGCGAAGGCCCTTATCTCGCACAATGAACTGAGCTAACGATTATGATAAAGGTGCCGTGTCGAACAAGCGATGATTGTAACAGTGCTCACATATTCATGTATGACGTATTATCGTTGCTCGATACAAAGCATAGTATCAGTGCAATCTGGACTATGAAGATACATAGCCCGATCTATTGCTCAGCACATAGGCAAAGTTCCACACCCAGAAGTATCGATGTGGCCATGAGTCCAAACCGAGATAATGAACATCCTAGTTCCGCCTCGGGCAGCAGAATCTCCGGAGAGGCGGGACAAGTTGAGGCAATGGCCTGGTTGACACTTGATCGACTATGCTGATTGTGCTCCCAGAGCCCACTGCCAGCGACTAGAAGTCGCCGAGGAATGTGTGGCAGAAGCTTCTGAATGCAAGAATACTTTGAAGCCCAAGATATGCAGCAAATAACCATAACCACCTAACTATGAGCGGCTTTATCCACGATGGAAGAAGCAGTACCACAGCGTCCGCAATGTGAACCGCTAATGACACCATGGAGAAAGTGGCCTTCAGACACATTTGAGAGGCCGCTATATGCCTCAAATAAGGAAGATGGAAAGGCATTGGTGTAGACGGGGAAAGGCCGCGAGACTGATTAGTAGTACTGTTACGTCCGTAGACTGAGCGGCTCGTGTTAAGCAGACGTTAAATACGATCCTATGTCAGCTGGTGCCAATCGTTTCAGGATTGGCCTCCAAAGAACTGCCGTTTCTCGGTCTGCACGCTCAGCGTTCCTGTTCTCTCATAGACTCCACCTCTTCGAGATCGCCCTGCTCCCGAAACATACTACCATTCCTGCTACAGGATGTCTGCTATTCCACACTAGGACGGGTGGCAAAGGATCCCCAGCTTATCCAGAACACGTAATCGCAACTACGCTCACAGTCCTCGTTTCGCTGACTACCGTGTACACCTCAGTAATAACGGAAGAGAAGGCGAAGAGCGAGGCTGTAGTCAAGAGTCCTACTCTAGAGTAAAAGCTGCCGAGATTCCTCCAAGAGATGTCTGTGACTTCAAGCCAGCAGTATGGAGCGATAAAGCATATCGAAATATCTAGACGACAGGGTCCTTGCTGCCTTGAGAGGTCCCAAACACCCGTGCCACGGTGTATGGCGACGGAAGCTTCCTATAGGAAATACGCAGGCTTCATCTTCGCACAAGTCAACCAAGAATCTGACATTGCCTGCTTCTCAGACTTCTGCTTCACATCAACGCATGAACAAAGATGCCAAATCCTCATGTGAGAGCTTTAGACCAAGTTGTTCCTCCGAGCGTCCACCTGATTATGAACAGTTTACACACTCAGAGGCTGACTTTAAGAATGTTGTCACGATGGCTCACACGTCAGAGCGCGGTAACATGCAACAAGCGTCGCCAATCTAGCTTGTAGGTATCTTTGTAAAATAACATCCTTGCCAAATCATGCTTCTTCTTTCGGATGGAGCGTGCCAGGACTTGCTCTCCCAATTCCAACGGCTACCCCTGGGACTGGTATAGTATCGATGATCTGTAGGGATTGCATTCATCTTCGACATTGCTTGCCAGTCCGAGGGAGGATATGTATGGAGTATAACAAGGGGATTGGCGGCATCTGATCTTTGTTAGTCAATCATATGTCTAAGTGTATCGAGCACCATAAAACTAGATCTGGGAGCAAAAGAATGAATACTTTTCCCTTTGCAATTGAGATATCTCTTATGTAACATCCCGAGCTATGATTGATGCGTTGTCTCAGCGATAAGGTCCATCAACATGCTAGAGTGGACAGAACAGACAAGACAAGCACCGACAAAGTTGTTGCTCGTGCCAAGACAGCCACCAGTTTTACTACGGTTGGCCATTTCAGCCTAACTGTCAGACCTATCGACGCTGTTACAGCTGACCTTAATGAGTTTCACTAGGTAATACATTTGCTCATTAGACGACATCCTTGAAAGGTTCTCTTATAGGATGCAGGAGCTATGGCTTTCTTTGCAGCATTTTCATCTGGTCTGTCTAAGAGCTTTTCCTCCCATTCAGTAGAACTAGGGCGAGGCCTGCCATTGGTCGCTTCATCATGCACGTCGAATTGAGCCAAAAACGGAAGGGGCGGAGGACGGTAAGGCTATCAAATATTTCTATCTACTTCCATCTTCTGTACCTCCTACGTGAGCTTTCGCTCTTAAACCTGTCCCTGCCATTTTGTTCTGATGCATCACCGTTATGTCTGCAGGGTTTGGCTGGTCCCTGTCCGACGTGCGGTTGCTTGCCCACTATGCAGGCAAAATCTATAATGCGTTGAAAGAAGGAAGTGGCTCAGCCTCCGAATACCAGCAGGCAACTACAACGCTCGTATCCCTACAAACAGTCCTAGAGCAAATACAATTTGGCTTGAAGGCCACGGATCCCAGCTTTCGTAACGCACTTAAAGCTCAGCTTGTTAACCCCACAAACTCTATTGCTAGCTTCAATAAAAAGCTCAAAGAACAGTACGGTGACAAGTTGAACAGCCAAGCTCCATCAGCTCGGCACAATGGCATGTGGCCAAAGGTCAGATGGGCCTTTTCAGCTGCCGAGGACTTGAAACGCTTCTGGATGGAACTCTCACGCCCTTCAGAGGTTGTGAAGCTACTAATACTCTCAGAGACAAAGATTGAAGTAGCGCAAATACACAGCAAGGTCACCCAGAATTCTCATAGGACTGAGCAGCAGCTACAGTCATTACAAGCAGAGATCCACCAAAGTCGTGGTTCATCCGAAGTCTCAATCGCCGAAGTGCATAGATCTAGGCTTTGTCAAAGCAACGGTTCAAATATCCGCGAAATCCAACATGTGAATGCTCGCCTCGCAACCGACATCCACAAGAAATTGGCTGAGGACGATCAGGATCGCCCTGATGTCGCAGCTGCTCTAACAGAGTTAGCCAGCAGGATACCATTGAATAGCATATGGGTTGAACATAGCTCAATTGCAGCTCCTGGGTCGGGAAGACAAGGCATTTCCGAGCCCGACACTGTATTGGCAACCATTCAAGAACTGCATTGCTTAATAAAAGAGCTCATTAATCGAGATGAGCGACACGAAAGCCAGTATACAGAGATTCAAAATCGGATCGATGAGCTTCAGAGGGTCTCGAAGGATTGGGCCCTGGAACCTGCGGAGCTGTCAAAGGAGAAACGGTTTATGGTATGGAAAAGTCGTAACAATATGACAAGACTGTTGATTGGTGGAATCGACATTGCTAGCGCAAAACTTGAGGACAGGTCCGAAGTCGCCTTGTCGTTGTCCGTGTAATAATAATTGACCTTGGACAGCTTCTCAGAATTGGTGAAAGCATTACAATTCTGCTACAATCGACTGATGTGAGCTCCATCTACTTACAAAGTTTGACTACGCTAATTTATTGGAGTGCATTCTCTTGGAACATTCAACGCGGACTACGAGCAGCGCAACTACTGGCGAGCACACCGTATAACAGGATCCAGAGACGCTACATACGGTTTGAGGACTTCCTTGGTGATGTACAATGGCTAGATACATCTTGTTTTTTGCATTATCAGGTACCCCTCTGGGCTATCATTCTCCATGCCTCGGAAGGCTACAGGCTGATTTCTTAAGGTCCTGCATGCACTCCTCACCCATAAGTACAAGAGCGGTGCTGCCCATCACAAGATCCGCAGGAATGAATTCGTGGTTCACTTTGCGGGAAATTCAGCCTTCGCCATCACGGAAACGAACTGGGACGATGTGTTGTCGAAACGAGCACACTTAGTCATGTCTGCCGTGGTTGCCCCGTCGACGTCTAAAAAATGTCCGGTCTGCTTGAAGGCCTTTTCTGAAAGTGAACAAGGCCCACCATATCACTGGTACGGGACCTGCCTGAGCGTATTAGGCGCCACGAGTGGCTAACCCGAACTTGCTCCAGTGCACAGTGTTTCAGACATTGCCACTTCCAGGAAGAGGCGATCCCAGTCGATGATCTAGGAACTAGCAATGATGAAGCACCAGCATCCAGGGCTCCAGCGGAGCACTCAAGCCGAATCGACCCTCCGGAATCCGTTGATGTGGACCTTAGCATTTTCAAAAACTTGTTAGCGATTCTACACCGAAAGCCTCAGGTCAGAAACCACACTTCTAGATCCACTAGCGGGTACCGCTGCTGATCAAGGATAGCGATATTCTTCGAGCTCCTCTCAACTGCCCAAAATCATATACCCGGATGAGGATGACCCTTTTACTCTGCTCATCAAGAAGGAAAACGACGAGTACGGACTGCGAACCAAGCACAGAACCTACCACTGTTATCATCCCAACGAACGCGAACATTCAAGCGGTATAATTTACATCTGCAGCAAGTGCAAAACGCTGGTTGATGATGTTCTGTTGGCTTATGATCGGTTTGCTGATGACCTCAAGGGACGAGGATGTGTACGGGAGCGACCGAGATACATTCAGGAGCGACGGACATATTTGCAATTGCCATGGAGCATAGAGTATGAGGAGGAACTTTGCGTACCCTGCCGTGCTAAGCTACGGGGTTATACGGCAAACAGTAGGATGGTTTTTGAGATACGTGTGAGTCCCCGGCTTGCGATATTCTACCTTTAAACACGAGGGAAGGAAGGTATTTAGGCTAACCCTTAAGGTAGGTCGGAGGGCCTAAATCATATGCCCCATATTACTAAGCTATTAGAGAGTACCGACGAACTGATGGAGATAGAAACGAAGTCCAAGTTAGTGGGATAAGTAATGTAGGTAACCGATACCACAGCTATTGATTCGTACAGGCCTTGCAGCCTACCATACGTACTAGTATGAACGATAGAATCTACCTATCTATCTATTATTTAACGTGATTGTAAAAATCTATCCTAACCCACCCCTGCATACATTTCCAATACTCTTGTACAATACAAGGTATCAAGTATGAAAGAGATCGAAAATATTATATCCCACCTTTCCAGCGGATAAGGTAGAACGCACCAGATCCCGGAATCGTATCGTCATTAGGTATCTTAGTAAAACACGAGTACCCCCAGCTCGAAGACGCCGCTTCGAGACTTCGGTTGATGAAATCCAAAAAACCCCCTTTGAAGAGTATGCATGTAAAGAGCGGCATGCGAATGTGGAAGTCTTCGCTTTTGCTTTCCAAAAGAATAAATGCCCGGCGTCCCTGTCCGGCGTCGTGTCTCATGAGTATTCCCTAGCCGCGAATCTCATCTCGCTGGCCCCAACATCGAATACAGCAAGCACGTTTTTCAAAAAGACGTGCCCCAGGATGGAATTCCCTCCTTGTCCGGTAATTTGAACGCCTGTTATACATATTGTTGGGCTTAGTGGAATGATATTATCCACAGGGTTCACGTAGAAGATCTCAGGCCCGATCCTGACACCGAATTCCGGCGCTTTGGCATTGCAGTCGACGGTGTAGTAACCGATTTGGGAATTGTAGGACGCTGGAGGGACGAACAAGGCATTGACTTCGTCAGCAATGGTTTTGGGGAGGTAGTTGACCGTTGTGCCGGTGTCAATGATGACTTGGACTTGGGTGGGATCGTTAGGGTAGCCGAAGTAGGTGAGCCAGCTTCCTAGGTTCCAATTACTCTGGGCGCTCTTGTATTCGAAGCCATTGGTCGTAATGGTGTAGAAAGTGTATTCAGGATTCCCAGTGCTCCCAGTGCTTGTAGCAGTGAGCACCTGAAATGGCGTGCTGGCGAAAATAGGAACGAAAGGGACGGGTGGGAGACCGCCTATTGAGAGCATGCCGCCGTTCTGTTCGCGGGACAGCGCGATACAGAAGAGAGGTGCGACATTGCCTTCGGTGTAGGCTGAAGTGAAGAAGGGATTGTAGTCCACTTGATTTGCGGCAGAATCGGCCCCAGCATTGTTGCCGCTATAAGCCTTTGTGTTGGCAGGAAAAGAAAGTCCCAATACACCACTGGAAACGCCATCGCCATTCCAATCGGCCGTGTTGACGACAGCTATTTGTTGATTTTTGACCGTGATACCCGCAACCGTGACTATTTCCGTCCCATATGAGCCTGTTAAGAATTCCCCATCAGAGTATGATATTTCGAAATTCTCATTGGCTATTGGCTGGAAAGTAGAGGTCTTGTTGTAGGTTGCGCCGAGTTCGCAAGTGGATTCTGCACCCTTGACACAGGTGAATCCAGACTCCGCCAACCATGTATCGCTACTGCCAGTGTCTACCACGGCCGTAAATGTTTCACCACCCACCAAGATCTCTGTCACGAAGACCAGACCTGTTATTTTGGGTCAGCGAATGGCTTGTAGAATGCTAGAGGCAGGGATGAACATACCCGATTCAACAGAGGTCACCTCGCTATTGCCGTAGACGCCGTTGACCTCATTGCCTTTGCGGAGTGATTGCACATAGCCCGCGCTGGTTGCCGTTCCCTTTGACTGGCGGGACAAAGGTAGGACATACACTGCTGGGTTATTTGGACTGGCTGGTTGACTTGCTTGTGGGGTGTAAGTTCCAGTCTTGAAGTTTTGCTTGTTGCCTTGGGGAGCCGCCGAAGCACAAAGAGCGCAGAGAAGGAAAATCTTCACGAAAACGAGAGTGCTGAGATTAGACATTATAAGTAACGAGTGGATAAAGCTCGTCGCATGGACGACGAGTCTGCAACGAGTGTTGACGAATCATGAACGAATGGATCAGAACAGAGAGTGAGATGGAGGAGGAAGGAATTGAGGATATTGAAAGGGTAAAGCAAGAGAGAAGCATGGAGTAGGGGCAAACGCCATGGATAGGTATGGCATGAAGCTGGTAGCGGTAATTTGCAGCCACCAAGAATAGTATTTACTTCCTTGGCGACTTGGGAGGGGCCAGCCCCCGGCGAATCAGAACTCGAGCGCGGTATCCACCTAACAACCAACTTTACTGTGAAACGGTGCGTGTATACGGAGGTACGCAGAAAAAACGACCGTGTGTGTCAGCAGGATTATAGAAGCAGTATATGCGAATGCTGACAATGCGAGGCTGTGCAGCAGGAGGAAGATTTCCAACGTTTCGAGAGTTGTCAATTCCAACCCAAGACAGAACACCACAGGGTAGCTGACGTAAGGCTCGGCGGGTGTGCCTGAGCGATCTTCGGGTGGCTGCAACCCCTTTCGCTGGACAACGCATTTCTTGGCGCATTTTGCCAACTGCTTCCGTGTTAGCCGTGTTGTGGGATTGCGAGCTTCGCAAAACATTCCTCCAAACGACGTCCTTCACGATTCTATGAATACGGACAATATACGAATAGTCTTGAGAGGTCGCAGGGTGATACTATTACAGTGTCAGCCTGTGTCCGGGATCTCCCTGGCCTGAGCAAACACATGATTCGGCGAGCACTGTTGAAAGTACTCCACTGTTTGAAGAGCACCATGTGGTACCAGTCTGTTTACTTGCACACACTACGCCGTAGTACAGTCACTAGCTAATGAGTAAAGTCATAAGACTCTAGCAATCTTTCTGACTTTCCGTATTCAATCCGAATCCAGATATTCAGCATAGACTCGTAAGCCTCATTTCCACAAGTCCTCTTTCAAGACTAGGCAAGGCCAAGATATACGAAAGACAGAACAAGACTACCCGTACCATATATGATTCATGACCATTACGACTCATCGGATTCCTGGCCACTAAACGAGGGAAAAGCGATATTGGTACGCTTTATCTTCGCTATCTTGTCCAAGGCATTCTTCCCATTCGGCGGCAGGTAATTGAAATTGGCGCCGTGCGAGGAAGTTGTCTACAGACTGGGCTTCCACATTGAACGGGGCAACGGCAAAATGCCCTATCCGTCGATACTCTCCTCTTATTTTGTGAGTCGGCTCCACGAGCACACCATATACGGCAGGATACCCATTAGGAACCCAATGTATAGGCAGGCAATAGACCTCGCTCCCGTCCTCGAAATCTCCCACGTCGGGCATGATACTTGCAAGGCTATCGCCCAGCCAGTGCTTATTGAGATATTCCGTCCGATCGTTGGGAATACAGCATCTCAGCATAGTTTTTATGAGAGGTCCTTCGATTTGGAGACGTCCGCCTCTAACTTGACCAAAAGGATCCTGAGTTTCAAGCTCCACATCAATTGTGACCATCTTGATCAAATTGTTAACGTTAGTACCCATGGAGGTTATTCCCATGTATACTGGGCTATTAACACTTGCCCATGACCACGAAGGCGCTCGAGGATTTCTTTCTGGCGCCTTTGTGGACGGCCGTTCGGCTTTTGCGACGAACCACATGAGTTGGCCAGCAAGGTCCTGTCTCCATAACCCGGCACAGTAGTCGTCTCCTGATCCTAACTTTCTTGCAAGACCAGAGATCGCGACAAGCTTATCTTTCTCTGGGAAGGTGAGGAAACACCGTGTATATCCCTGCAAAAAGCAGGCCCATAGTGCGAGTCTTTGCCTCATAGGGTCGTCGTACTTGATCAAATCGTGTCTTAAAGAGTACGTGTCAGAGCTGAGTTTTGTGCTTTTGCTCCTTGGGATCCCTAAGGGGAACGTCTCGCAAGCGCGAAGCTCTAGGCATTCCCATAACATCTGACGTTCTGAGAAATGTAAGACTCTTGGGGAGAGGACGATCTCCTGCGTCACCCATGCCCGCTACAGCAGTTTCTGATTATCGACTGCATGGTCCCATATGTCTGGGATCCAGCATACGTAGGTTTGCGAAGGATGTGAGTTCCATTTGGCTTCAATAACACATTGGCTGATATCGAGCAAAGTTCGCTCAGCGAAGCATCCGTCTCTTGCATCTAGCGCTTTGGTCGCCGCGATATTACACCAGGAGTTCGTATACACGTCACTCACTAACCTTGCTTCACGCTGCCAATCCTCTGTCGAGTCCTGAATGATGCACAAACTGTCAATCCACAGATAACGAACCTTCAACTTCGCTGCAATTTTCAAGGCGTCTCGGAAAGACCTAGGTACTTGCGAGAGCTCGATCCCTTCCGTGAATGACTCAATGTTATCTTTGCGTAACTGCAAAGGTGTCTGACCCCCCCAGCAATGGGACAGAGTCATGTATGTGGTGTCTGGAGGAAGACCTTCGGTGATGCAAAGCCGAGGTTTCAGGTAATTGTGATCATCTCCCAAGTCTACGAGACGAGTAGGAAGCTTTTGTAGTGTTTGAGTCCTTCTAAGAGCATTGCACTTGCTATGAGTCCCGCACAGGTAAAAATCCATTGCCGGGCAAGCTCATAGCTAGCCTGACAGTCATTGGAAGTCGAAATCCACGATTTGTGATTGTGAGATTTTCCCAGCGTCTCTGAAGTGCATTAGCTAAGCAAGAGTAGAGAGGCCTTGGGGCAGCAGACCCTTCTCGGGCTGCACAAGGATAGACTTGGTCAGGTACTCTTTCGAATCTGTACCTGGCACCGGGTAATATAAGTCAAATGCAATACCGTCTCCAAATCTATATTGCCAATAGCCATAAGCGATTTTCTCGCAGCCTTCAAGGTTCTGTCTTTCAGCCTTTGTGAGCGACTCTAAAAGGAGGTGACATAGATGGCAGCCTTTCTTCGCAGCACCTTCCACATCTTGCAAGGACTGATCTAAAACCCGTGGAGCAGGATATGGCCCAATCTCTTTTTCTACGCGCTGCCCTTCGAAGATGCTCGTACAGCTCGGGCATAGTTGAGAGAGTTTTGAGGGCCCAGATGGGGCAGATTGGTCTTGCCCCATAGATCATGAATAAAAGGGTACCCTGTTGCAACCCGCAGAAGAGCCCAGGTCCCTTTGGTGAGTAGATTGACAACTGAGTAGTACGCTCATTTGATCTCAAACAATCGCTCACCCATGTTGACGGTTTTCTCTGCTAATGCCTCAGCGTCGTACAGGCCTCAGCCGCAGATGCATCGCCGCTATTCTCAATGACTGCTAGGGCCCAGCAGTAAGGTGTAACATACTTTAGTCGAGCCCAAGCGCAGCATACTTGCCGAACATCGGCCATTGACCTCCTACAATCTGAACGCCTCGGCACGGCTGGAGTCAATGGCTCAAGAGAATCATGTTATTCTCGCTCTCCTTAACTCCCTGCTGGTAGATCTTTCGTGGACTGCGGTACTTACAAAACCTTCGATCCCATCCCAACCCTTCGTCGAAAGCATCCTAAACAATGGTAAATAGGGACTTGTAAGAAAGATCTAGCCAACAATGGAGGAATTTGCAAACTATCAAATTGTCCCAATTATGCTATATCAGGTACTACTGGCATAGTCGTGATTAGTAGGACGCGAGCCCGCAAAGTCTTAGCATAAGAAATCAACATGCACAGCTTAACAACTTCTCAGCAATTGACTATTAAGAAAGTTCTGTATCATATCTTATGAAGTTATCTCTTAATTTATTGGAAAACTAGATTGAGATGCTTTTTTCTCACGCGTCCCACTATTTAACATATGAGTAGACGGTACAACTTCGGCAGTGGAATTATGACGTTGGAAGCTACCTATCGACATTCCAGGTCAGGCTTCTCCTCTCCGACAAACCTGTGCACAAACAGTCATTAAGCTACCACCTAGCTGTGGCTATATGTGTCTATTCTATAATCCCTCTTCCTAGCTTCTACATCCTACTTCCCACCATGTCAGCTCGCCGTCCAGCCCCCCGACCCAAACGCGGCGGTGAAGAATTCGCCCGCAACCACTACGACAGCTCCGGTCCCGACTCCAAAAAGCCCCGCTTCGATGTACGCAACCCCTCTGCTCTCGCACCTGACGCCCAAGAAGAAGATGCCATCCTTGAAGCCGACGAGATCGGCAAGCGCGGCCAACAGACAAAGCGCAACGCCGTAAACATTGACGGGTACGAATCCGATAGCTCGAATGAAGGCTTCGATGCTAGGGCCGCGGCGAAGGCGAAGCAGGGCAAGACTGCGGGAGGGAGTAAGGATGAAGAGGAAAATGACATGTTCGCGGACTTGGAGGAGGATATGAGAGATGGGGACGAAGACGAGGAGATTACGGGGGAGGGGAAGAAAAAGAGGAAGGAAGTGAGGTTTTTGGCAGAGGATGAGATTGAGGGGCAGGTGGGGTCGAGTAAGAGCGGGGGACATGTTAGTGCGGATCTGCTCGTTAATGGACATGGGAAAGCGAAGGACGAAGAAGTGGAGAGTAGCAGCGAGAGCGATGTTGGAGAAGAAGAGCGCGCTGAGATTGTGGAGGGAATGGATGAGGAACTTGGTGCTGGTGGCAAGAAACAACATGCGCCGAAGCTGGACGCCTTTAATATGAAGACCGAGCAAGAAGAGGGACGATTCGATGCGCAGGGTAACTATGTAAGGAAAGCGGCAGATCCGGATGCGGTACATGATTCATGGCTAGAAGGTGTGTCGAAGAAAGACATGAAGAAGGCCAAGGAAGCCGCAGACCGAAGAGACGAGGAAAGGCGGCAGAAGAGAATGGAAGACGACGCGGTGCTGACGAGCGATATACTGAAGGTGCTGATACCTTACCTTGAGCGCGGGGAGACGGTATTGGAAGCATTGGCCCGGCTGGGGAAGGGAAAGCAAAAACCGAAACCCAAGTGGCAGAACAAAAATAGGAGGAAAGGGGATGAGGTTATGGATATTGATAATGAGAAAAGCACCGAAGATCCTGCTGAGACCAGACGAAGGGAGGCTGTAGAGGCCATAACTGGGGCTGCGGATCAGCTGCTTACGAGGGGCCAGATGGAAATCTATGATGCGGAGAGGGAGATGTTGATGCGGCAGTATTCACGGGAAACGGGCGAGGACTGGGTGGATGCGCCTAAGGATGAAGGGGCGGAAGAGGGTGCAGATGGGATTAGGGAGACGAAGCAGTGGGAGTATAGGTGGATAGATGAGAGGGATGGAGGTCAGGCTAATGGGCCGTACGAGGGATCCATGATGGTGCAGTGGAATGATGCGGGCTATTTTGGTGATGGTGTTGAGTTTCGAGAAGCTGGAAAAGAGGGATGGAGTCGATCTGTTGATTTTGTTTAGCTGCTATATGAGCTGATGATACCCCCTCCGCTATCTGGCATCCATCTATTTGTTGGCTTTACGCCATCTATCTGATCATGTAACAGCCGTCGCACCATTTGAGGTTGTTTGGTTATCAAGCTGATGATAATCTTCCGCCTTCTTCAGGCGTGAATCCAGATTTCTGCTGCATCACATACCATGAACGATCATCGCATCTTCGCATGGGTATTATAGTAATCTTACAAAATCTATCGGTATAATGTTTTCCCTTCCGGACGCCGGCGCTGGAGATATTGTGCTTGAATGGATCTCCCCTTCGCTAGGACATTTCCACATCACCTCCATCCGTTATAGCGAGGTTGACGGTTCCTTCATCACCAATGAAGCGCTTCTCGAACTCGCTGATGAAAGCGACGCTTCGAGCTGGATCGAGGAAGAGGCGATAACTCCTCTCTACATCGGGCTGGTCGATCTCTTTCGCCTTACGTTTAATTCGGATCATTTCGGAAGTCATGATTAGATTGCTTGCGTAACGCAGACCAGCTTCTTTGGCGATCTTGGTGAGTAATTCGAGAGCGTTGGCGGAAACCTCGACCTCTTCCTCTTGCGCACGAATGGCCAGGATCTGACGGAGTTCGTCTTCGCTGTAGGCTTGCGTGCTTACTATCACGACGCGATCAAGGAAGTCGAGGGGGAGGCCGTGGGGAGAGCGTTGGTTTGTTCCACGGATTTTGGTGTTGCCACGATTGCTGGCCATAATGAGAATTGGTGCTAACTCGTCTTCGAGAGCCCGATTGATGTAGGAGAAACATTCAATATCTAGCATGTGCACTTCATCGATGAACAATACCCCGGGAACAATCTCAGCTTTGCCCTCCTCTTTCCACTCTCCGACTTTCACATTGATTTGTTCGCGTATCTCTGGACGGATTTCCCCAGTGTCTCCAGAGTAAATGGCCAGAAATCCTTGAGTGCGCGAATTAATGACGTCTATCTCATGCAGGCTGACTGTGTGTACAACTTCTTTCCGCTTTTGGATCTCGCCATCCGGGCATTGAACGAATTTAGTGTCTGCACCCATTGCATCGTAGTCGCGTGATCGAGTATATGATCTTCCTAACTTTGTGATCTTGCCTGAGGATTTGTCTATTGATATTACATCACCGGCACTAACGCGTTCTTTCGACATCGAATCGATCATCTTCTTTCCCATATCGTAGACGGTTTCCATATCCGTGGTCTTAATGGTGAGCTTGCCCTGTTTGTTATCCTAGAACTATGTCAGCATATGCTCGCAGTGATTTTGGGGAGATTGACGCTGTACCCCTGTGACACTCCGATCGATCTGTATTTCCACCACTTCTCCCTCAATCATCTCGCTCTCCTCTTTGATACGGATACCAATAGCCTTCCTAAAAGCCTGGGTCAAAGCTTCGGTCTTTGACATCTCCATCGAAAAGGTTTCTGACGAAGAGCACATGTTGAAGGGCACGTCGGGGCCTAATGACTGAGCCATTCCCATTGCTATTGCTGTCTTCCCAGTGCTTGGTGGTCCAGCGATCAACACAGCCTTCCCTGCAATCTTGCCATCTTTGACCATTTGTAGAATGATTGCGGCCGCTTTCCTCGCTCTTTCTTGGCCAACGAGACCTTGGGAGGAAGCTCTCGGCGTAAGAGTATCTTCATCAACTCCAAGACCACGAATGTGCGAATGGGCGGACACGAGATTGAGGCCGCGAAGGTCGCGACTTTCAGTGACAGTCGAAATAGGCTGTAAAGGACTTTAGCAGAATCTCACTACATATTTATTGCTAGGTCATACTGCAGTCATGTTGACGTTTAAAGGCCGGTACGGAAATCGTGTTGGTAGGTGAGGTAGCCTCTATGAAGTTCACGTTGATCTATGGCGTGGTCTGTACGCTCATTAGCGAATGCGTATACAATGTAGTCCCAAGGTCTTACTGGAGTCACATCGGTGGCCGGAGTAGCTGATGCTTAATCTCAACGAAAACTTGACGTAAACTGCTCGCGACTGAAACAAACATGCAGGGTAGCCTGTAGCCTCTTTCGTTTCACCAGAGCTGCAGTAACCAAATCTCCCTCATTGATGAGCTGCAGGATATACCAGCGGACCTAAAAACCTTCTATCTAGTAGATATTACTTTAACCACATCAGTTACCTCAAAATCTCGTGGCACGAACCTGACAAGCCCTTCTTGTCCGGCGCATCAAAAATTTGGCGAGACCATCGTAAGTTATTTGATCCACTACGTTAGTGGCGGACCAACCCGGTATCGACCGTTTCTAATAATCAGGTTCCACCATGGTCTAAAACACCTGCAACTCAAAGCTGATAATACTTGCGGCATGCCTTTCGTCGAGGCTGAGATCGAATTTCTTTCTGCCTCACCCTGAGCTTGCGACTTTAGCTCTCGAGTTGTCTCCGATGCGTACAGCACAGGCTAACTCACGATCGACAGGTAGTTGCACTGGCAGCTACCCTCGACAGATGTCTGCTCTAGTTGTCAATGTGGTTTTAGCAACCAGTGGCAGAGTGATTGCTCACCATTTCCTCCTTCTACACTGATGTCTTGCTGATCTCTGCTTTCAGTCATCATGCCGACTCGGTGGGCAGGCATGGCGATGTTTGAGTCACGTGCATTAGCTGCGTTCTCATCTAACCTAATTTGGTTACGGCTATTCCTTCTCAAACGGAAATCACAACATTCGCGCCTCGCTGCTTCTCAAACCTTCACACTCTCAACATCTTGCTCTTTTTCAACAACTCTGCCACCTCATAGCCAAAACACCATCGACAGGCTACCAGAGTCGCGTAATCGTCCTCGATCACACCCGACTATTCACACAGCATAACACGCGAAATGCCTGGAGGAAAGGGCAAATCAACGGGTGGAAAGGCAGGGCCGAAGGAGGCAGCAGCAAAGAGTCAGAAGTCGCATTCTGCCAAAGCTGGTCTACAGGTTAGCATCACGTCCCTACGGGCATCATTTTGCCAGGAAACTCCCAATGGTCGCGTGTCCATCGTCCTCGGCAAGTCTAAGCGGCCACATTCGAAGACGTCAACAAAAGAAAATTGGGTCAGGTCGGCCTTGTGCTTATCTGTTGCTCGGAATATCCTTTGAGACGCGCCTTCTCGCCGATGGCCTTCCTGGCGCGTGTTGCACCATGCTGAAGCCTGCGCCTTCTGTAGCCTTTATTTTGAAGCTATGATACCGGACGCTTGCTAACCCATGCTTTTTGCGTTCTAGTTTCCATGCGGTCGTGTAAAGCGTTTTCTCAAGAACAACACGCAGAACAAGATGCGCGTTGGCGCCAAAGGTAGGCTTTGATATCAAACCTCACCCACATTTCGCCTCCCTGTTTGAAACAGTTTTATTCAAGTCTTAGAGACTAACACTCTCTTCCCTAATACAGCTGCCGTCTATGTCACCGCTGTCCTTGAATACCTCACAGCCGAAGTCCTCGAACTCGCTGGTAATGCCGCCAAAGATCTCAAAGTCAAGCGTATTACTCCCCGCCACTTACAACTAGCTATCCGTGGTGATGAAGAGCTGGACACTTTGATCCGCGCAACTATCGCCTTCGGTGGTGTACTGCCGCACATCAATCGTGCTCTGTTGTTGAAGGTGGAGCAAAAGAAGAAAGGCAAAGGCGAGGCTTGAGGTGTGACGAAGGATGCAAGAGAAGGAAACAACATGCAATAGTGTGGAGGGCGTATGAGGGAGCAGCGGTCTTTTGTTTTATTGCTGGTTCAGAACTCGGGTGACGTGACTTTTCGATGACGCAATTTGCAGATTTGCGTCAGTAGCAAATGGGGACTCGGTTCAGGTATTTTCTAGACACCAATATTTCCTCGCAGTTGGCTCTGCCTGCTGAAGTCCACTCTAGCACTGAATGCAAATTTCAAAATACTTCTATAATCTACTCATTGAAAAATATCTCTTTCTCAAGTAGACAGTCTAAAATTCTAAAGTGTTCCGTAAGAATTTCTTCCATTTCATCAGCAAAATCCAAAGCTTCTTATGATGGCTGATTACCGTCTCGTCTGCGGATAATGTGTTTGTTATAGAAGAAGAAGTTGAGGGGAGGGGGACTAGGGTAGTGGAGGATACGTGATGTGAAATGGCGATGTTGGAGTAGGGAAGGGGGACGGAGGCATATGGGATCAATACGTGATGGGAAGGAGAGGCACGAATATCGTAGTCGCACTTGCTATGTTCGGAGGGATCTTACTCTCGGAAGCTAACTAGTCACAATTGTTTTCTTGGACGGCCTGTCATCAGTAAATTGCAGCTCGAGGGCCAAGCAAGCCCCTTTGCATGATGGGGCCTGTTAATGTAGCTGCGGTTGGGAGGTTCTTATGTGGCCCATTCTCTTCCAATTTTGTGCCATATGTCTTTGGCATGTTTGACTTAAGCGTAGACGTCATCCTATGTCGTACTCTTCAAAGGCCGATTCTAGACGAGAATCATGCCTTTACCTCGCTAGTATGCTTCTATGTTCGTTGGGTACATAGAAGAGCCTGCTGCCGGCGGTTTCAGGATGCCTACCTTTTCAAGGTCGCTCAACAGCCCCAGCAGCGCCAGATCTGTGCCTGGTGGACTGAGTATGGACAATGATATCGGCAATAACATTTTTGCTTCTGTGATTCTCGAGTGCCTTTCTACTTCTCCAACAGGGACGGTGCAGTCTGGGCAGCCAGACAAATAACTTAGGCTGTAGATCGAGAAAGTTGAAAAGAATAAGTCGCGCTCGTCGGCATCAACACGGTAATCCGGGCAACCCCAGTTCTGTGGAAAGATGAGTAGCGTGTGCTCGTCCTTATCTGATGTGGCAAATAGGGACTTCTTGATCCACTTTGAGAACATCTCTGCAGACTGCATAGCGGCTTCATACTCGGCAGTACCGATACGTCGCCCATGAGCTTGTCGAGCCTTGACTACAGGGTCAATGAATGGAGATCGACCATGATTGGTGGCTTGAAAATCCGCTATGAAAGGGTCAATGGTCTCTCGGACGCATGTATAAGTGCTTAAGACCGTATAGATATGGCCAGTGGCCACGTCTAAGCTGTCACTCTGTCCATTTGGCCGCGTTTCGCGCCACAAGTCATCGAGGTTAAAGGCATGCCGAGTGCATTGTGTGTAAGCTTCCAATTGCCGCATGAAGTTCTCGAACTGAGACTCAACATCTGCGAACTTGCCAAGTTCGCCAGGAAATGGGAACCAACGTTCAGGCTCTCCAAGCTTAGTACCCTTTGCACGAATAGGATAGAGCAGCTTGTACTTCTTCTGCGGCGGTGTGTGTCTTAGCAATAATCTTGAGGAGTCCACCATGTGAGTAAAAGCTGCTTCAAGCATCATCATGGACCGAGCCATAAGTCCAACTGCATCAAGGATGCGCGAGACAGAATAGATCCCTGCGGATGAAATGGCGCCTGTGGAAGGGCGGAATCCATAGACTCCACATACACCCGCCGGATGACGGATCGAACCCCCTGTGTCAGTGCCAATTGTGAAATCAATCCAGGGATAGGCAGCTGTAGCAACAGCTGATCCTGCACATGAGGAAGATGGTTTTTGGTAGGAGTCACCACGCGGGTTGAACGGTGGGAGGTAGTCGAACCTGATCGCTTTAGTGATCTCGTATTGCTAATGGATTTTTACTAATCATGCTATCACATGCTGTGCGTGCTGTCTGGAACCCTTTATTTGACACATAGTAAATGCGAGTGGTACGTACCACTGTAATGGAACCTGACCTTCAGAGAATTGTGTAGTTTTTGTCTTGCCAACGAATATAGCCCCAGCATCAACCAATTGTTGGATGCAGCGAGCCGAAGATCTTTTCCTTTTATAAACTCGACGGTAGTCCGAGTTTCCACATCCAGTCTCCAGGCCCGCGACATCAATTATGTCTTTAACAGCGAAACGTAGCTTGAGCGTCGTTAGTCAGAACATCTAATACTTTAGGTTATGACATACGCCCGCAAGAGGCCGCGTCGGTGTAGAATCGTAATATAGCCTTGATGGGATCGCTACACGTTTCTAGATGAAATCAATAGCGTGCCGATCGCAGCAGCTCGGCGTAACAGACCTTTATATTCAGCCACTCGAATGACCGATCTGTGAACTGTGGCCTTACAGAACCTCCAATGAATGCGTTACATGTATCGTCAAGAAGCCTGGAGACAGCAAACGCATCTCCGCTCAAAGGCTCAATCACACAGGGTCCGTTTGGCAGACTTTTGCTTGAGATTTCGGTCACCACGAGGGCTACATCACGAGTGACATTGACGGACACGCTCTCGGATGCTCGAAGCACGATGACTACAGATCGAGGCATGGGTTAACAAAAGTAACAGTCTTGTTGCGACTGTAAGGAGAATGGCGAATTTTACCGGCTAGGAACGCCTGGTTCCAGACATCATCATGGCTTGCAAAGCTGGAGGCAATGGTATTCAGATCTTCCTCAGTGAATACATCTTGGGCCCAATTCACTATTGTGCAAGCAAACAAGTGTTTTGCAAAGCTTTTTAGGGGTACCTCGTGGAAGGCTGAAGGCGAGGAGAGAAACCGGTGGAACGGTGACTGATGAACATAGTATTCATTGCTCCCAACGGCGATAATAGTAGTAGATTTCAGTTCTGTAGCTTCGGAAGCTTCAATAGATTCTCTGCAGCATTGCGTGATGAGAGGCATTCTCTATCAGAGCTCTCAATGATTTAATCGCATCGCCATATGGGATATATATATTGTGATCTCTCCATGGGGCCGCAACGATAACCACAAGCGCGCATTCGGGCTTGCGGGTGGTCACATGCTTGATTAGTCGCACTTGGCGGGAAGTGTTGACACCTGTCTCGAAGATTGGAGTTTCTCCTGGATTACGATCAGCGTAGATGCACAATCACGTTTGCGATAAGTGATACATGCGTCCGCACGACCCTTAGGACCCTTAGGACCCCTAACGGCGAGGATCCGGCCGCCATAGATAAGGGCGGCTAGAGACCGCAGATCCAAATGACACTAGAATTAGCTTCTTTTTCTAATCAATAAGAGATATCTAATGCAGGGGCGAAATGCAGGAGACCTTTGGCAACATATGGTTTACGAGTAGAGGTAGGACTGGACTCTAGCACCCTGTTCCCGCACGGAAAGAGTCGAAAGGCGTAATCCTTTATGGTAAGGCGGCTAGGGATGATCTGGCGTCGAATAGCGCTGCAAGCCAGAGCTTGTTCATTACTGTAGTTGAGGCCCACTAGTGCAGTAGCCTTGATGCAGCCTGTTGGGTATTCGCATGATGTCGGGTGCCTCTGGCAATTGGAGTCCCCCGCAGCTTTAGGCGCGAGGAAAAGGCCGGTCTGCTCATAGAGTGGTATCGGTGGGAGACGATACGGAGTATTTGATCTGACATGTGTTCGTTCGGAGACATCAATCCCGCCTTCTCCGCAGCTCACGAATTAATGGTAGCTCCACAAGATCTTGACGTTCTGCTAGATGGAGACTACTGGTACTATCTCAAGTCGCCAGAACATTTCTCGGAGACTATCGTCAGTCATGTCTTTGATAGGGGAAGAATGACTTGGCGCGATCATTGAAGGTTAGCTATCGGCGACCATGTTTAAAGCCAGCGGCTATCATCCAACGCAAGGCTAACTGGATTGACATGAACATAGAAGAATTCATACCTTGGGTATAATTCTCCCGTTTATACTTCTCATTAGCAGTAGTTTCGGGCTACGGCTCTTCAGGAAGTCCCAAGATGAAGGTGGCCAGGGACTCCCAATCATCAGTCGCAATTGATAGCTTCAGATTGCATTCAGCGTCCCTTTGACGATGGTCTGTTAGCTGATCTTGCGCGATTGCAACATTATATCTGAATTAGACAACGGGGCGACAATGAGACTAGCCGATATGGAAAAGATGATTATCGAGTAAAAGAAAGAGGCGTGAAGAGAGTCTCTTCTTCCTGGGTGTGCGGTGAAGAAGTCAGACAACATGTGCGAACGAGGGATCAGTGTAGCCAAGCGATGATAGCTGAGCAATGCCGGCACTCTGCAAAGAGCGGTATATGAAGTCCATCCATCCTGTAATGGCTTGAACGTGAGAGAGCGAGAGAGTTCGTAGAGAGTATACTGCAGTAGAAATTGCCGTCAACGTCATTTGACTGCCGAGGTTTCGCCGCAAGGAAGGACCAACACCTCATGCCATGCTGCCTTGCACTGTTATAGACTTCCTAGACCGCTTTCTGCAGTTTCATACTCCTAGTCCTCCGATATGGTAGTCAACAGCCCTTCAAACCGCAGACCACAGCTCATGCTAATCATTATCAGTTCAATCCACGCTTCTTTGAGGAGGACGCCATGATGGGCGGGATGTATCCTCCAGGCATGATGGCTCGAGCTGGAGGAGCTCACCAACGCTTCGACGAATACTACCGGTGCTATCCCGTTGCTATGCTCCCGGGTCCAGATCGAGAACACGTCAACCATGGCGGAAAGGTCTTCATGCCACCCAGTGCCCTCGACAAACTCACAAGACTCCACATCACATACCCGATGCTCTTTGAGCTCATTAACGGCGCTAAAGACACCATGACACACGCAGGCGTATTGGAATTTATCGCAGAGGAAGGCAAGATATATCTGCCTTTCTGGGTGAGTCTCTCTCGCATCATCGCGCTTGCATCCGGGCGAGACTAACCATTGAATCCCATTCGGAAAACAGATGCTTCAAACCCTCGCCCTCGAGCCCGGCGATCTCCTCCAAATAAAATCTACAGATCTTCCCCCTGGTAAACTTATCAAAGTCCAAGCACAGTCCCCCAATTTCCTTGACATCTCGGATCCGAAAGCCGTCCTCGAGAACGCCTTCAGGAACTACGCCTGCCTGACCCGTGGCGACATATTTACCTTCTCCTACAACGATACAATCTACGAGATGGCAGTATTGGAAACAAAACCCGATACTGCCGCAAACGGGGCTATAAGCGTCCTCGAAACGGACCTGGAAGTCGACTTCGCAACACCACTAGGGTACGAAGAGCCAAAACGGCCAAGCGGTACCAGCACACCAAACAGCATGCGCGGGGGCGTCCCTGCTGGCGGTATGCTACACCCTCAAGGCACTATGGCTCAAGCCATCAACTACGCCTCCATAGCGCCCAACTCCGATTCTGCAGCCACAGGGGCTAAAGCCGTCTCCTCCAACTTTTTGCTTGGTGGCCAAAAGCTGAATGCACGCAAAGGTGCTAAGGCTCCAACACCCAAACCATCCACACCTGTTGCTGGTGCCTCAACGAATCCACCTCCTCCAACGGTTGTCAGAAGGACGAATGGACCTCAACCCCTCCGTCTACCGCCTGGGAAACTGTTCTTCGGTTACGAAGTCAAGCCTGTGCGCAAGAGTGGGGAGAAGAAAATTGAAGATGAGACGAAGCCTAAGTTCCAAGGACAGGGACAGACTCTGAGAGGAGGGACGAAAAGGAAGGGGGCGGAGGGTGAGGAGAAGAAGGATCCCGCTCCTGCTGCTAGTGGTGGTGGGCAGAAGCTAGGTGGTGGGAGGACGTTGAGGGATACGCCAAAGTAACGAACGCTACTCCTTCTGCTGACATATAGAAGCTGTGACACCTGCATTAGCGGTGGCGTTTGAAGGGTAATGGTCATATCATAGATGCATAGCGCGGGTACAGGCTGGTATAAGACCATTTTCTTCATGTCCTCTGTCATAAAAATCATTCGTTCATTGTATCGCACGTGCCTTGACTGCGATTTGCTATCGGACTCATCAAGAAATCTGAGCTCATATCCAGCGCGTGCCGCCATTTCTCATATCCATATCGGACTCATCAAGAAATTTGAGCTCATATCCAGCGCGTTCCACCATTTCTCATATCCATCCATCCCCCCATTTCCTGCGCATCATGAAAAAGAGAAGTCAAGACGATCTCATATTGCAACCATGTCCACCACGCCACAGCATTCAAGCCTCAACCATCTCTGCTCCCTCAACCATCTTTTCTCCCTCGTCCTCGTCTTCACCCTCCTCCCCCTCCCCCTCTTCCTCACATCGCCGCACACACGATAATTCAAAGAAGCCTGCCACCGCTAATCAATCCGTTAATGGAACCGCATCTGCTGAAGC
>NAPT01000450.1:0-24571 GCA_002927785.1 Cladonia uncialis
GGGGGTGTGGGGATAAGGGGGGATTTGTATATTGTGGCGTTGATTTGGGGCTTTGGGAGATTGATATCAATGGACTAAGCGGTTTGAAGGTTTCACGTATATAAATTGGGAGGCAACGGGCGGATTGCCATGAAAGATGGATATATGACTAGGTGATGAAATGAGGAATGAATCATGATTATCTTGAACGTTCCTATAACCAAGCCATTTTGCCGGCTAAAAGTATCTGTGATCTGGGGGAATATGTTTCTGCTGATTCGACAGACATCGAGAAACCGCGATCAACGCCATCTTCCGCTACAGAACCGACTCCGCATGATGCATATAGCTTCTGGAAATCATTCGCCACAGCGATATCCACTGCCTTAGCCCTCCTTAGGCTGCATTTCCTCCTCAGCTTTTGCCTCTTCCTCGGTCTTTGGTTGGTCAGGCACGACTTCATAAGCTGAAGCATTGCCGTTGAATGCTTCAGGCCCGTCCTCTTCAGGCCCGTCCTCTTCTGGCTCGTCTTTCACGGGCTTGTCCTCTGGGTCTTTGTCCTCGTCTTTTCCCTCTTCTGGCTCTTTGTCCTCGTCTTCTCCCTCCTCCGGGTCTTTGTCCTCGTTTTCTCCCTCCTCCGGCTCGGCAGCTGGCTTCTCTGAGCTCTGATCACTGCGCTCCTCCTTCGTGTTTGTTTCGCTCGTATAGCTGAAGACTGACTTGGTCATTTTCGTGCCCTCGCTGCCCATCTTCCTCATCTTTTCTCGCAGGATTGCTATGTCATCATTAAAAGCTGCCTTGACATCCTGCGCGGAGTCCTGCGCCATCGCACTCAAATCCTTTGCCATGTTTTGGGCTTTATTACCCAGGTCACCGGCACCTTGTTTGGTCTTGGCACTCGCAATGTTTGCGTTTTGCTGGGCTTTGGCGCTCACGTCCGAGGCACCCTGTTTAGCATCGCTCTTGGCCTTATCCAATTTCTCCTTAAGCTCAGGCGGAGGCTCTATATCCCCACCTTGCTTACCAGCCATAGCTTCTCGAATCTCCCTCTCCACATCCTTGACAGCGTCTTTGGAGGATTCCATGATGTTTTCTTGCGGAGATGGTTTTGGCGGCTCGGACTTGGCGCGATTCAGATAGCTGCGGGCGAAGTATCTGATGAATAATCCAGCAAGCGGAGCAAGATAGACCAAGTTCAAGAAAATAGCGAATGCTTCGCCCGAGGTATCAAGACAATGGACTGTCTGAGTCTCCCATTTGTATCTGATTTCTTCTTGTGCCTTCTCCATTTGCGCGGCGTGAACTGCGTCGATCCCGAAGGTTTCGCCTTGATAATTTCGTACATTTTCGGCAAGGCCTTCCTCTCCAGCGGCGCGCAGAGCGACTTTCTTAAGCCAGCTTCCAAGACCGGCTGTTGCTGTAGCACTCGCGAAAGCGCTGCTAACCGCGGAGGAAATTGTAGATGCTGTACTTGGAAGAGCCGTGGAAAGATTGTGAACGTAAAGGTATTGCTTCTCGATTGGAATATCATAAGCAATGAAGAGGTGTGCAAACGCGTACGTACCGCCAAAGACGATCTGAATGATTTGAAGTGTTGTAAGAGTTTGCTTCATGGCTCGTGGGACTTTGATTGTAAGTGCAGAAAGAGTGTAGTAAGTATACTGCGAGTCATCATTGTTAGTGCCAAGGTTAATGCGTTGAGACAGTCGCGGCTTACCATCAGGGCATGCAAGCCAGAATTAATGAACACGAACATCCAAATAGGTGGTGACATGTAACGAATACCCGCCCACATGCACAACATTGCTCCAGTATGATGAAATGTCTGTAGCGTTTGGGATTTCTTTCCTTTTGCGAGAATGATCGCCGTGTCCATCACTTCGTAGAACTTTGATAGGTAGAAAAGCCATCCGTAGAATGCTAGACCTTCGTTCCATATTCTGCCCACATCTGTCACATCCGGCTGACCTCCAGCAAGCTTGATGGCTCTATCAGTGACGCCCCACCCGGTTATGCTGGTATCATAAGTGGCAGCGCTTCCGAGACCGCGCGGACCATGCAGCTTGCAGAGGGCATCTGCTGCCCCCGCAAGCCCATTTGGTCCGTTTAAGCCTGGCCACGAGTTCTTGATAGCATTATACATGCCAATGCAAGTCCAAGCAGAGTACACCGCAAGAAATACATTGTGTACTATCACGAATATATAGAAAGCCAGCGACTTGCTGATTGGCCATGGTTTGTATTCCCTCTTCTTGTTGTAATTATTTACGTAGCTGACCGAGGTCGCGTAGAGCACCGCGATCGTTATGGGGACGGCGACATGCAGAGCGTTGTTATAGAGCTCTGGGTTAATGTTGAAGGGTCGAGCGAGTGTGAAGTCTGACACAGGCGGACTCAGCGCCTCCGGGTTTGAAGATGGCTTGTAAATGAGCAGAGAGGTAGGAGGATGTGTAAAATGGACTGAGGGTCCCGTGGAGGTGAATGTGGGAAGGACCATATTCGGAGGCTGTCAAAGCTGTCAGTTTGCGTTGTGAGATCAACGTCAGAGCTCTGCGATCGCAGCACGGGGCGTGCTATGCATGTGTAATAATTTGTTTCGGATGGTATAAACGATAAGCACTATTGGTAACTATGAAATGACTTACAATGTCGCAGGCAGCTGTTGGCACCTTAAAGGTGACGATGTTTTGCAGCGATGCTTTGTCGCACCCGCAAGGTATTGGCAGAAATTACGAAATGAAACGAGGCTGGAAAACAAGGTGGCTGGTGTCAGGGCGGGGAAGACGTCATAGGTCACCACTGAGCAACCCTTGGTCTTCCGTCCCTCTTCTAGTACGCAGTATTCCAAGCGAAGTCAATGCGGTATTAAAGCCTCCAATTCCTCTCTTCACCTCTGTTCCTAGACCCGATCCATTAATCACCCATGATGGCGCATTCTCGGTCTGACAGGGTCCGCATGGTGATCCTAGTGACCCGCAAGCACGGCATGAGCTAGGAAGACTTCCAGGCCTATTGAGCATTCCGAAGTCTTTTCGCCCACACATTTAGATTTGAAGAAAATCTTCTCAACTATGGATAAGCACACCTCAATACGGAGGCGCTGCAGCAGCTGAAGGATGCCGGCTGTGGCACTGTCGAAGCCGACGGCATGGCTAAGGTATTTTCGAAGCCAGGTCATACGCTTGGTGCCGAAAGAGCAAAAACTCTTGATAGTTCGAAGATGGTCACGTTCCAATCGACATAACCACCATGTTTGACGATCCTACTGAACTTTACTCGATTGTTCTCAGGCCGGGTTTCTGTGCTCGGACATCCTAGGTTCACAGAGCCTGGAGATCAACCCACCAAAAGCGTCCATTGTCTGAAAACCGAGGTAGCTAGCTAGATATCACACCGAAGTATTATATGACAGAACTTCAAAGCTATCCATTGAGGGCCGCGTTCACTGTGATGGGTGAAGGTGATTGTGAGGAGCGCTAAGGGTCTGGACACGAAATCCGGCTTCAGTAACATCATCGTCTGGGGACTTTGAGCGAAACAAACCGTCATTCCATTTCTGTGCAAGCCAGAACAAGGGGCAAGCGATGGCCATTTTACAGCATCTGCTCGCAAAATACTTGTTCCTATACAGACAAGGGTGCGCCGTCTGAAGAATGCGTTCGGTGTCCAACGATGCTTGCTGCCTTTCTTATCCCTGTACGGTTCTCAATATGACCAGGCCCATTCTCGTTGCAAAGTCAAATTACAGGCGTTCATGCTTAGAAGACCCATAAAACCTCCTTTATACTTTCGAACAACGTGAGGCAGACTTATAAGCCATCTTACCGCATTGCCTGAAATCCATTCGGTCCCTCGCATATTCTACACAGCACCTACGCCCGGCGCAATAGATTAATATGTGCGGTAATTGGGCCGTAGAGTGGGTGTGTGTACTACTACATGCAACTGATCTCTTTTGCGACTTCTGCATTGACCTCGGTCAGATTTGTAAACAGCAACAGATTCCGATTGGTCTGACAAGTCCAGTCTGCCTGAATTTAATGTTTTGCTGTGCCCCTCCAGATCATGCAGGTCGCTCGTTTCGGCATATCGCTCCCCCGGGATCCGCAATGTGTACAGCCTTGTCCAAAATATCATATATAAAAGCACGCTGGTAAGGAGCTCTGCAACCTTTCATTTATTGCGTACCCTGCGAGAATGGAAGGGGACGATTCTAACTCTCTCTCTGGAAAAAAACGCCTTCTAGAGGCCTCTGATCAAGCCCCAGACCCACCTGCCGATACTCAAGCGCCCAAGCGGAAACGTTCGAAGTTTAGCCCCATCCGTCGCAAGGAAGTGGAGAACACCAGGAGGAAAGGTGCCTGTATCAGATGTCATATGAGCAAAATTAAGGTATCAACCCCCTGACTCCGACCTAAAACCACCGCCTTGTTCATCCGGCTATATGCAGTGCTCTGGTGAATACCCATGTGCGTCTTGCAGCGAGGCCACTCCGCGGCGCACTTCTAAACGTATATGGATGCAATGCGTGTCATTCTCTGTCAGAGATGTCAATATCTATGCGCTAGGTAAGCTGGAACCGGTCATTCTACCCTTCAAATGCTAAGAAGCGTAGACTCGCCGTGCAGCGAAGACCTCTACAATACGATAATGGAACGTTCTTCGGACTATCTTATCACAAATAATGTGCAACTCGGTTTCCATTCCGAGTTCGATTGGAACCTTGATACTATCACTCGGGACTTCGCACAGTGGATGTCCAATCAGCGATTGACGCCATCATCCACAAGCCGTGTGGCCATCCTCTCATCTTTCGACCTTACCCGGTTGCTCTCTACGTTAGTCCCCAACAACATGAGTCAGGATCTTCGGCTTTTCGTTGAAACATCGTCGGCCCTGTACAATCGAGGTTTCCAACAGGAATATGCAGGGTACAATCCAATCGACTTATGGCGAATAAGATCATTCGCAGGTAATAAGGTGCTAAAGGGATTGCAAGAAGTCCTGAACAATAACGCACTCTCCCATGCTTCTCTCTTCGAGCTCAAAGCGCTGTTCCTAGTCCTATTCGGGACTATCCTATCGGTAGGCTACTCGGGGCAACTGCCGCCGTCAGGTGTTGTAAGTCTAGTTCTCGGTTGATAGATATTCAATTGCTGATCAATTGGGCTAGACCGACTTGTTTCGACTCTCAACCCGCGCTTTTATAGCGGCACAGCACCAGTTGATTCGGATTCTTACCTATTATATGATTGAAATTGCCGACAGGGTCCATCTTCTTGATGCACGATCACCAAAGAATGCTATCATTGAAGATGCGTCCCACCAGTGGAAGCAAATGGCGGCGTTTGGATGGAGAGATACCTCCGAGCAAGAGAGCCAGAGATACGCACCACCAGCTTTTGCAGACCAGCATGATATTGTAGGGTCGATGGGCTTCGTGGCTGATCTATCCTCAAAATCCGTCCCCTTAGTAGACCAGGATCTCGGCCTTCACATAGACGAGACGCCGTACGATTTTATGGGGAGAGATCCAGTTGCAGAATATCGTCAAGAGGGTATTGCGAAAGTCTTTCTTCATGACCATCGCCGACGGTCCTCCTATGTATTGTCATGGCCGAATACCTGTACATTTGTGACGAACAACAGCCTACCGGCCATGATCGAAGCTTATGAGGCTCAGAGGGATCGTTACCAACAGTATCAGATAACAGGTGGAGCTTGGCAGCAGAACTACAAGATGAGCCAGCTCGATATTCCCTCGCATCCTCCTCCACATAATCCAGGGTTCTCAAGAACGTCGTCTCTTCACGCGAGTTGTAATGCCTGTCATGGCCTACTTGACACAGATGGGAGTTGCGAGCAATGCATATCAGTGGATACTCTGCTCCTATACACGCAGGGTGCAACGCCGCATGTTATTTCAATGCAAGCATACGACATGGGAGCAGGGCTCATAGATCTCGACTCTGACACTGATTATACCATTACTGAGACTCCACCAGACCACGCTTTGTATATGGAGAGCATTGGTGAATGGGAGTGCAACTGTACCTCCCCAACCAGCCACAGACAAATATTCCTGTCAACAGGAGGTGGACGGCCGCTTAACCTTCTGGTTTGAGGATTCTCCACCGATCACAAGGCTCTTGACTCTGCCGCCATATGCGTAGTTTGAGGGCACATAAAAGCGTAATTTTATATAATATCAAATGAATTCCAGTCGGTCTACATAGAACATATTGAAGCAGATGAAACACCAACGAGCTTTGGGTCTTTTAGATGCGTATCCGTCATGCGATCGGACATTCCGAGACCATGGTGGATATACCTAAATCAAATATGAGCACTTCTTGAACGTGACAAGGTAAGTGCCACTCGGCCTGTAATGAGAGTAAGCTGACTGGGTTCAGCTCATCGTTGGTACGACGCGGACGGATGTTTCTTATGGGCTGACGCCGGGATCTAGGGATCTAGGCCTCAGGGGCTGGGCCGTGCGGGGGGGGGGCCAGCTGAAATCTCCCGGCGCTTGCAGGCTTGACAAGCCGAACATCCTTGTGCCAATCAACAACACCACAACCCTGCGCCCTGGATCTTTGCGCTTCTCAAACATCCAGTCACTGCGCGTTTCACGGGGCATGAAGAAACGCCCATTGTAGCTGTCAGCCGTGTCACTCTACCACATTTGCCTTTGTCGCATCCTTTGTGATGCAAATCTCAATTATATACACGGTGGTGGCGCCGCCCCTCTCCACTTTTGCCTCTTTGTTTCATCAATATATTCCCCATTATGAACCCTGAAGCCCATTGACAATGTATTACTCAAGCTTCCTTACCGACACCAAGCTCAGCAAGAAGGAAACCACGCTCTTTAATCACACTATCTACAATGCATATACAATTTATTTTCTCTTTCCTGCTGTGCGGGGTCCTAGCCTTGGCCCACCAACACCATCATCACGCGAGTCACCAAGTTGTCAACAAACGTACGTCAACACCAGACAATACCTGCGGTGGTAGCAACGGGTACACCTGTGATCCTGGTTCACCTCAAGGAGGTTCTTGCTGCTCTGCCCACGGATTTTGTGGTAAAGTGTTCAGACTTGGTTCCCCCAGTACTACTCTAACTTCTATTTGCTTAGGAAACTCGGCCGAATACTGTGGGGCTGGATGCCAGTCGGAATTTGGAACCTGTAGCTTCTCTACCTCCGCTCTGGCATCATCTGTCGCCCCGGCATCGTCTGTCGCGCCTTCCCCTGCCTCGAACGCCGCCGCTCCACCCGCTTCAGGAGGTTCTTCTGCGCAGCCCGTAATATCCGGATGTGTCTGGGTAGTCGACGGCGCCGCAAGCTTTACTCACCAGCAGATCTTTGACTTTTCCCAAATAAGAAGCCTTCCAAGTGGCCTGGCAATCAGCACTGATAGTATTGCCGCTGGCTCTGCTCCGTACTCTCAACTCTACACTGTAGATAACATAGCTGTGACCGGCGGAGCTCTGCAACTGAAGGTTCCAGGCGGACAGACCTCTTCTCCCATCCTAGGAGCCGAGCTTGCAACGGTGGATAAAGACATTCTTTATGGCAGTGTTAGGACCATGGTTCAGATCAGCAGCGTTGCTGGGACAACACACGGTATGTACATTCTTGGATAATGATGCTACACTCTTGCTGAACAATCCGTCCGCTTTAGGAATGTTTTTCTACAAGAACGACAACCAAGAGTCGGATATTGAGATCCTTACCGTAGATCTTACACAGGGTGCTCACTATACGAATCAGAACCTCAATCCTGCTGGTGGGCCATCCAGCACCGCAACTAAGCCCCTACCTGGCGACGCAACAACCACTATGCATGAATATCGGTTGGATTGGCATGAAGGTTCTACGGCCTTCTACCTTGACGGTGAGCTACAGCAAACCATCTCTGAGAACGTGCCTGATACTCCTGGGGCTTGGCTTTGGAACAACTGGAGGTAAGTTCTTACATCTGCTGGCTTCTGCAACTTTACATAATTGATCTCGGCTGACTACTTATAGCAACGGAGATGAAACCTGGAGTGCTGGTCCACCAGTCCAGGACAATATTATGAGGATCTCTAAGATAGAGATGTATTACAACCGTACAGGAAGCGCTGGCACTTGTACATAGTCTGGCCATCTTCACTTCATTTCGTTAACATTTGCTTCTCTTCAGTCCGCTGGCAAGGGCACTTTACATATTCCGCTTCGCTGGGTGTTTTGAAAGACAGCTGAGCGTTTCGGTAGACTTCTCTTTAAAATCAAGCATCTACCTGTAGTCAACCTTTTCCGAGAATCCGTTCTTGATCGTATTAGCATGCCACTTCAAGGTCCAGAAGATTGCTCCGTTTTTGTCTTCTCATTGGCAATAGCACTCTGCCATCAACTCCTTGGCCACGAGACGGATAGCGTTAGGGACAGCTTTAGCGGAGTTATGGCCAAGCAATTGGCACTCGTAGAACGATTCCGGGTTTTGTAGCCAACTACATTAGCCTGCTGCCTTCGATCTATGTATGTACTATCTCTAAGAGTCGGTCATATCGACTTTACTGCATCGCGAACGCCTGACCTAGACTTTATATTGCTCTCTTACCATTCTCGCTCTACTTCAAATCAAAAAGCGACCTTGTGATGGACATGATGACAGCTTTGCGTCATGCTGAAAAAGACTGAAGTCCAAGAATCCTATCCGCACAAAGTATTGTCGCTGGTCTGTTAAAGTAATTGATGGCTACCTTAGGGTATCCTCGCTATCTTGTGTGTTGCCCATATAGGTAGCCCCAGGCCTACAAGCTCAGACAATGAAGGCTAGGCGACGGGTGAGGCGCACTTTTCAGCTCGGTGAACTCGACCTCGAATTCACCGAGCTGAAAACCATCAGGGTTAGAGCCTTCTAGATAGGCGAGATTCGGGTATCGGTCTAGCCAGGGACAACCTTAGCAAGCAAATCAACGGGCGACGTTGCTTTTCTTATCTAATTGTCAGTAGCCGCGATGGGAGCTTGTGGAATCAGGCTGAGAGAACTGAGCACTCCCGATTATTTCCATCCAGCAGGCGGCATCACTCACTATGGAAATGGCAAATGGATTTGGAGTGCAGGTGCTCTAAATACGACTCTCCAGTGTCTTTCACCTGCACCATATTCATTGTCGGAGTTTGAACTTAGTAACAATGGGTGACCTAGCTCCATCGCTTGATTCCTCGGTCGGTGACTTCGTCGGGTCAGGCAAAGCAAACAACACGAAAGGAGAACCATACGCAGCGCTACCGAATGGCCAATCCATCCGCATGCTGATACTTGAACCTGGAGAATTAGCCGACCCCTTAAAAGGAAGACTTGAACCCACTGACATCGACTCGGCTGGGAGCTATGAGGCGCTCTCTTACGTTTGGGGTAAATCCAACCAGGTGGACAATATCTCCATACGGCATGGAAATAATGAGTGGCCGGTCGACCTAACTGCTAGCCTCAAAGAAACTCTACTACGACTCCGATTCCCAGACAAACAACGTCGGCTCTGGGTTGACCAGATTTGCATCAATCAATCCGACGTGGCTGAGCGCAGCCAGCAAGTGCAATTCATGAACCGAGTCTACAAGCATGCGAGCCGTGTTTTGGTGTGGCTCGGTGCAGACGATGCTGGCTTGGCGAAACCTGCTTTCGAGCTGGTCCATAACCTCGACCATATATTCCAAGACGAAATAAAACGCGCACATTTCTCCACCGCAGCGACAAAGGATCTGGAGGAACAATCAAGAGATAGATGGAATACTTTGGACCACTTGACAGGGTGCCCCTGGGTAAGTAGGGAAACCACCACCGGAAGAATATGAAACGCCATACTGAACACCCTCGGCTCTCCATAGTTTACGCGAGGCTGGATCGTGCAGGAGATCGGAACGAAAGCTCCAGCGACCTTGCTGTGGGGTGATGCGGATATCGACTGGACGATCCTACACAGGGTGTGCGAGATCCTAACGGACTACCATCTCCTCCGTAGCCGATTCAATATCCGGACTTCGGAGATCAAGTATGTCTTCGAGCGATTTGTCCACCCAGACATGAGCAGCCACCACGCAAATCGTGTGAGCTTCATATACGAGCTGCACAGAGCACGAGGCCTCAAATTCACCGATCATCGAGACCGTGTCTACGCCTGGCTCGGCCACTACTCGAAGTATTGGACTTTCAAAGAGCTTGCGGAAACGTTGAAAGCCGACTACGAGAAGACATTGGCAGAGGTTTATATCGACTTGGCCAAATTGGCGCTAAAGGTCGAGAGCGATGAGAGGAACGACGATGGCTCTGCTTTGATTGCACTTGCGGCTGTGCAGCATATGGACTTGTCGCCCAGCGATGCACCTGCGCAGACTCATGTTGAAGGTCAAAATGACGACAAAAGTTGGTTGCCATCTTGGGTTCCAGACTGGAGGACTTATCAAAGTTTCATCCTCTCAGAGCCAGTCAACCCGCATCGTGCTCACGGTAAATCATCATCGAAGCTGGCATTTGATATGAACGATCGATTACTTCGAATTCATGGCCTACGAATAGATGAAATCAAAATCTGTTCCCGGCCTTTAGCAACGAAGGAATTTCACTTGAAAGAATCTTCCGCGGAGAATGAATCCACCATTGAATACATTTGGCGCGATGTCTGCGAGAGAGATCAGTTCAACCTCAGTGGCCAGTATCTCGCGGGCGAGCACTGTCACGTATTTGCCTGTATGCAGACTCTGAGCAACGGCTGCGTGCAGATTGCCACCCGCGAGAAAATGCCGTACCATGGTATTCCAAAAGTCAGATGGCTTGAACAAGAAGCTATGTACCTGGTAAAGGCGTTGGGTCAGTCAGACATTGTGGCGCCGGATCTGCGTCAATTGGCGGAGGAGGCAGAGACCAAACAGATAGAAGAGCAGTGGAGTCGTTCAGCTAATGGAGCATCAAAGAATCGCATCTTTGCGAAGACTGAGAAAGGCTACTATGTTCTAGGTCCAAAGGTCACACAGCCGGGTGACGTTGTGTGTGTCCTCTTCGGTGGCAAGCTGCCTTTCTGTCTGCGCCCTTTGGGAGATCGATATCTACTCGTTGGCGAGTGTTACGTGCATGGATTGATGAATGGAGAGGCCATGGAAATGATGAATCGTCAAGAGCTAGCTGAAGAAGTCTTTGAAATTGTCTGACGTAGTCTTTCTTTTCGCAAGCTGAGATATTTAGTCGTAATGTGTAGAGTTGGGTACGATAAGCAGTAGAGTTGGTCGATAGGATTCCTAGTATTTCAATGTTTGTAGCTCATATTAATGTACTGAACTCTCCTCAATGTAGCCGAAGGATTGAAGGAGAGTGTTCTCCAAGTCCTGAGTTGTAAACTCTAGTTCCACATCCCCTACCTTCTTCGCCTTGACCTCATCCTGGCTCGCCCACACAAACCGCTGATGCTCGTCCGGATCCGTTTTCACGTCCAAATGCCCTTCAGCATCCCGTTCCACTTGCACCACGAACACGAATTTACAAATTCTCTTCCCCGACCTGCTTGTAAAAAAGTGCGGCTCTCCCAATGACGGCTCGATATAGGTTGCTTTGAGTCCTGCTTCTTCCCACAGTTCGCGCGCCAAGCCGTGCAGGATGCTCTCGTCTTCGTCATCGCACCCACCTCCAGGGACTTCCCATTTATTTGGCATGCTGTCCTGGGCTGAGCGTTGCAGAAGAAGAATCCGGGGATCGGTTCCTTTTTTTGTGTCAAAGACAAGGGCCGCAGTCGCTATGTACTGGAATCTTTCATCGGGATGTTGGGACAAATACTTCTGTTGAGAGACAGTAAATGGTGAGGTTGAAGGATGGGCGGTGAATCTGAAGGAAGGATATGTTTTTCCTGCCATTTTATGTGATAGAGGTATGGATTGTCTAGTAATCTTAATAGTTTTTAGAAAGGAGATATTTTGACACATAGGATTTATATCATCTGAAGGCGGCAACCTGTATAGCCAAGCCTCGGGTGGTTGTCTGAGAAACAATCATACAAGTTTAGGCACTGGGCCACTGTCGAGATCCGCCTATCATAAAGATTGGAAGTCCATTGGAAGCGGGACTCTACATTTCGTTAGTAACTATTTGGGGCGGAGCGCTAGCCGCAGCAGAAAAATTGAAGGCTTGGCATGTAAAAGGCGACGGAAGTCTGCCTACGGAGGAGCAAACCACCATTCACAAAACGAATCCGAAAACCATCAACAACACCAAAATGCCACCACCACCACTGCCATTGTGCAAGCTATGCAAGCTATAGCATGCCTAATGTAAGAAAAGGCAAGAAGCAAAAGAATATAGTGTAGACCATGTATAGGAAGGTTTACCCCAAGAATACATAAAACCCCCTTACTATATAGCCTCATAGGGCTGTATCTGAAATTGGCAAAGGGGGCCCCGAAGACACCCTAAAGCCGGGGCGCTCGGTTTTCCCTCGCACCCGCCGCGCGGATTACCCGATTTTGGCTTACAGCAGAACCCCTCTAAGATCTCGGCTTGCCACGTTGGGTTTAAGGCCCGTTGGGGGCCTCCTAGGGTGTGTCCCGGGGCCATCCGCGCAGCTTCGGGTCTGAGTTTCTGAGGCTACGTAGTACGGTCGTAACAATGAGGAACGACCATCGTCATCGTAACATCGAGTCAGGCGAGCTGCTTCCACCTTAATCAATCAGTACCTAAGAATCCCCCTTTCGAATCCCTATGCTTCCTGCCAGACGGAATGGTTACATTAAGACAATTATAGTCCACTGGTACACGATTATTGATCTCTCAAAGACTGCTGGAGTAGTTCCCATCTCTGCTTTGGGGTAGACCAAGTCTGTGGGCGCCCGCTATGTTCGAAAGCTTGAAGGGAATGATGGGACCTAAGCTCTACCCGATCATCTCCCTATACGCTCTTCTCTATCTATTTAGATTCGCCATAAATTTGGTCGATATCCCAAAAGTACGACTCATCGAGCATGCAGTATGCTAAAGATACTCTCGTTCGCACCCGCTGGCGAAGGGTGGAGCCGAGTACAGTATGCCTGAGCGTCAGTGCAAACTTGTACCCATACAGGCGGAAGTAGCTCTGATCACAGGCTGGCGGATGTCTCTTGATGCTATACCAAGTGTTCTTACAATTACTTTCTATGGCAAACTGGCGGATCAGATTGGCCGGAAGCCTGCGCTATTACTGGTTTGTCTTGGAGAGCTTCTCGCTTTGACATGGAGCGTTTTAGTCTGTATGTCTACTTTCTATCTCCTACCTCCGGATAAGACTGGTCGAAGTACCCTTCGGAGGACCCATTTGCTGATGATTGCTAATGACGAATTTGAGGCTATCTTGAAATGTGGCTACCTGTGTGTTTGTTGCAATTAGTGAGCTCACTGCCCCTCCTACCGAATCTTGGACAATGGCGCGGAGTATGTGGCTCCCTTTCGCTCTAGCTCTTGCGCTGTACCTTGTAATGGGGCTTCTGATGTGCATCGTCCAAGAGACTAGGAAAAGCTGTACCAGTACTTCCGCATCACCAAACTCCCAGGATAGTGTGGAACCATTACTCTCAACCACTCCTGAGGCCACTTTTGAGGAACAAGGACTTCAAAGACCAGAGTTAGACGAAGTCATTGATATTCACAACCCGTGGAAAGAGACCTTTATGCTATCAATGACTGCCGATTTATCAATTGTATTGTTCTGTTTCTTTGCTAAACGCATCGGATTCACCAGCATTATCTTCTTCCCACAGTATGCGTCGGAACGATTCCATTTGATCCTGCGGAAGACACCCTGGTTTCCTTGGGTACAATCCTTTGGTTCGTCTCTAGTGCTAGGGTTGGCCCTTCCTCTGATCACCTCTCAGCTCCAACATCAAAACGTGCCAACAAGGAAAATCGATCTTGCCGTGATCTACTTCAGTCTCTCTATCCTCACGGCTGGTTTCTTTTTTGCCTGGAGAGCATCTAATCCTATCGTCTTGGCGCGGGTAAGCTCATTTCCATAGACATGATGTCGTTGAGCTTGTTTAATTACGCAAATCTAGCAATACTCCTTTGCGGGCTCGGGGAAGGTGCCGCACCTGCCTTGCAAGGTCTTGCTTCTTCATTCGTTAAACCAGCGCAGAATGCAAGGCTTTTCACGACCGTGACCCTTCTTGATACAGCTGGAAGATTCATTAGCGGCCCTTTATTGGCAAAATTACATTCAGTGGGGAGAAATTCCGACCAGGAGCCGAACGGTGCAATGTTCCTTGTATCTTCAATTTGTATCCCAATTCCTCAATAATGGGAGCAATGTTAACTATTACAGTGTGTCTTTGGCTTGTCATTGCTGCTGGCATGCTTCATCAAGCGTGATTAGACCGGGACATCTCACGGGCGACTCTAATTTGGTTGAAGATCAATGACCTAATTTGAGACCCTATTTGGAATAGTAGCCCACTATGATTTGCGGGCCTGCTTTCATTGCTAATTGAGACACGTCATCATGTATAAGGCGAACGTGCCCTAGACGTGGATACTTCATTGGATCAGGAAGAGCGGGAAATGACGCGGGCCACGCACATTCGATAGAGATGCATGGGACTAGCGCTTGGTTAACGTCAGCTTAACATTACCCAGAACATGGTGAAAGCTCATCGTGGTGATGCCTCTCTGTAATTCTCTCCATTCCACACAATTCGTGATGGTACAGACCTGAGAAGCTTCACTATTCCACCTCCAAAGCTCTACGCAATCGAGGTTTCGCGATGCTCACAAGACTCAAATATCTATCAGATCTCCCCTTGCTTGAAGTCGAGCAGCCTTATGAGCTATTTGGCTATCCGACCACAGATTCAACAAAGATTACAAATTGTGAATACAGTGTTGTAGACAACGTCCCCTTTCAAGATGTCAGAAAAGTGGTCGTCCAGCACGTGTTAGATATGACAGGCTTCACATTCTTGAAGCATGCCTCTGGTTACTTTGTGAGCCCAGACGACTTTGAATCTGCTGGCAACGACCCGGATAATGAGCAAGTGGTCAATTACTTGGAAGAAACGTTGGATCTGGTCAAGCGCGAGTTGTGTGCCATGAAGGTGATTTGCTTCGACTGGCGGGTGGGTCTTTCGGCACAATCAAAAGTGCTTTGCCAGCGGGTTTGCAGTTCAGGATAAGCTCTCCACCGTCCCAAGCACTTCTGCCGCCGCAAAACGTGTTGGATGTGCGATATCAAGCTCTACCACCAGGCCCTACCATGCATTGCGGTGTACGGCTTTTAGTACCTTCGAATTGATCCCGTGCTAAAGCTACATAAACTTTTCCCACGAAGGAGGAAGGGACAGACAAGAAATGTATCTGGTAGAAGACGAGCTCCAAGCTGTGGAAACGGGCAAATGGCAGGCGAAGATCGTGAAGTGAGCGAGCTGAACACAATCCAGTAATTTTAAGATCTAACTGAAAATGACTAGCGGTTGGAGACCTTTCGAGACTGGCAAATGCGCCGCTCGTCATTTCTGATCGTCACTCTGTTTATGTCGGACGACCTTATCGAGGTGGATAAGGTCCTCCCGGACGAGATTGAGAAGGCATGTTACCTGAAACATCGGTCTTATCACCAGTGGTACTCCATGTCAAACCAGACGAAAGAGGATCTGGCGCTGTTCAAAACCTGGGACTCGGAGCGGAATGGAGCGATTGCTGGTATGTTGAGCTGTGATGAATGCGGCTATCCTAATGCTTATCTCCTATATCAGGTTTCCCACCTCATGACGCGGCTGTGCAATTTTAGGACGGAGATTCCTCGAAGCCGAAGGAAAGCGTTGAAGTTAGGGTGATTGTACTGACGAAGGCTTCGCCATGAACGGATTGGGACGCGTGAGCGGGTACGTAACCCAAGGTAAAGAGTTTGAAGTCATCTTGGCACAGCGAAAACCACAAAAAATGTATTCAAGTATAACATCCGTTTCTGTTTCTCCATGTATACAAAGTCGAATGTAAAAATTTACAGTCGCTGGTACACGCCCAACCTAGCAGCCATAAATTCTCTTAAATGTGCAGCAACACCTGCTAGTATTCGAAACATTCAAAATTCGTGACATTACTACCAGATCCAGTCAGAACAATACCAGCATGACATATTCTGGGCAATTCAAACACTAACCTAACGACTCTTTACGTCAAGCTCGCGCAAGAGTCTGATATTCTGATGAGATCCATCGCAAGCGCGATCACGGAAGGTTGACAGCGGGGTACTGTATTGCATCTCGTCGACAATATTTCCTCCATGGTCTGGTCTTGCCGTTAGGGTCCGTATTGATAGAGGATTTCGTGCTGCTAATAGCAGATTTTAAAGCAAAACACGACATATTTATAACTTTATACTAGTTCTACCCCTCCACCGCCGCGGCAATAGTAATATAATATAAAATTAAGCGCTATAGATAGTATATATAACAACGATATTTACAAGCAGCGTCAGCGGTATGCTGCCGGCAATAGTGAGCTGCTAGCAGCGAGGTGCTTGATACTGGTACTGAGGATGTAGGCAAGCTGATAGCTGGGCGGCAAATTCGCCTAAATTGGGGACTGTCAGCAGGAAAAATAGGGGACTGTCCGACGAGATTTAGCGTTGGTTGGCTGACCTGTAGTCTCGATAATATAGTCAATGTAACTTTTCTACCACAGTTCGGGCCTAGACACGATGCCCGCCCTCACATCGTGTATCTTCGCCCGCGCACTCTCCGTCGGCGTGTCCACCGCCGAAGAATCCCGTTCCCAATGGCGCAATATTAGCGATATTGTTTGTGGTCGTTCCAGGGTGACCTACCGAGCATGCCTATGGATCGGCCTAAATTAGGTCTAGACCATGTGATTTCTAGGGGCCATTCTATGGGCCAGTCCCTGGAATTACCAACGTAATTAGAGCTTCGGGCCTGAAAGCCCTTGCCTAGGGAGCCCGGGGCTCCGCTGGGGCCTACTCGGGGCCAACCGGGCTAGCCTGGGGCTAAAAGGTCCGGCGGGCCGGGATTTGGATTTGCCGACGTAATAATATTTCTTTACAAAGAATAAAGAAAATCTATCAATCTATTTTTACAGACATCTCTGCTATGGTCTGCTCTAAGATGAGTTTCTACACACTGTATGAAATCAAAAAGCATCAATCAGCAATGTGACTTCTAGCTAACCATCGCCAATAGATATCGCGAGTCTACGAGGATTTTCTCAAACGGCTATTGATTGTAAACTCCCCAATCTCCTCTAACAGCCGCAGGCTTTGCGGGATCCTGGCGTCTCCCAACAGCCTAAGGAGCAGCACTCTGCCTTTTAGGCACCTTTCACCTTCTCCCTGGGTCGCCAGGTTGGTTTCCTACTTGGCCGGGGTCAGAAATAAGATCTATACTGAAATCTCCTACGTTTCCCGCTCCGTCAGGGATGAGTATAGAGCCGCCGTATTTGATGAGCGGTGAGCCCGAGAATGGTGGGCATCCGTTCAGCACGATACCCAAGGCATTATTGCACTCGGTTTGGTTGATGGTGAATTGAGTACCTGAGGCGATTGAGATGTTAAGCCACATTGTGATGTCAGGATAGTAATATTGCAGCGCTACCGACGTGAGGGTCGGAACGCAAGAGGATGATAGCCAGAAGCCGCCGTGATCCGTATTGTCGCAGCCAACTCCTTGCCCCATGGATCCAACATCAGAGCACCAGTCGGTGATATTGCTGGCTACAAGATTTTGGGGTACACCGGTGGGTAAAGTGCTTGCTGATACGCAGGACGGCGTGGGTCCGGCAGCGGCTGTACTTGTGACGATCGTTGGGGAGACTGTTGATTCCGGAAGGGTGCTGTAAGCACACGCAGCGTCACCTGTCCCGCTAGTCATCGTGGGGTAGAGAGTCCCGGAGTTTGCTCGATGAAAGTTAGTTGTGGTCATCTGTGCTTTTCGTTCTCTAGACTTACTGTTGCATCCGCACCATGTAGCTGGGTTATAGGTGGCCAGACCAACATTTGAGCCTGCGCTACATGACCAATGTAGAGAGCTGGTAGAAGGTTGGACACAATTTGGTGGGTCCTCATCCACGGGATTGTTCTGACAGAACGGTGCTGACATCGTGCTAGAGGCAGGCACGCTTGTGATAGCCGGGCTTGACGTGGGAAAAGCTGATGAGGGGGCAGCGTTGGATCCTGATGATGTGACAACTAAGGAGGTGGGAGGTGAAATCGGGCTCACGGTTGATGGTGGTGGACTCGAGGTTGACTCGCCGGTCGCGGGGCCTGAAATACCAATTGAGTCCACCGAGGGCAAACCTGTGACGATAACTGATGTTGGCTGTGATGGTTGCGCTGGCCCTGTCAAAGAATCGGGAGGGAGGGTAACTGAGGTTGGGTACAAGCAGCTCCCGCTCGATGAACCCGTTGATGATGTTGCGGAAGAGTTTGACGAAGACGATGACGAAGTGGTTATCTGAGAAGCTGATGACTGGCTCTGAGATTGGGAAGGCTGTGACTCAGTCGAGTTGTTGTCGTCATCCTCTTCACTATCATCGTCAAGTGGCTGCTGTAGGGCATTGAGATCGGTCAAGTCTGATTTCAGGTCATCTATATCATCTAAACCACCTTCAATGTGGGTTATAGCGTTCTCAACGTCTTGTGTAACGCATTTGACTGCATTGAAGATATCAGAGAGCAAATTTAGGCTGGCGCTACATGGTTGAGGATTGGGTCCGGGTCCAATTGAATCTGAGAGCTCCTGTATTACGTGTCAACAACGCCAGTACGGTATGCGCTTTACAGAATTTACCTCAGCGAGAGGTAAGATGCCCTTCAAAGCGTTGACTGCATCTGATGAGGTCTCGTCTCCAGGAGTGTCAATATATGATTGGACGAGTGGACCAATTACAACGATTGAGCTTTGCAACGCACGGGCACTGGAACTAGCTATCGCGCCAATTGGATTCAAAGTCGTAGAGGCAGAGGCTGTTATAGGGACAAAAGCGGTGTCTGATGTCTGGGATGATCCTGGAGAACTAGATGGTGCAGTCGTCGTGGCAGACTTCACTGCTGTAGACAAAGAACCAGGAGAAGCCGATAGAACTGAGGTTCCTGCAGACGAAGAAAGCGACCCTAAAATTTGCGAAGAAGATTGCGAGGGAGGAATGATCCCAAGTCCGCTGCTTGACTGACTATTAGTGGCATTCGCAGACCGGCTACCAAGCCCCTGCGACAGAGAATTACTGCTAGTAGATGAGCCTAGCAAGCTCAAACTCCCCACGAAGGCTGAAGAAGATGAAATCGTCGTGCTAGTAGTGATCTGAGCATTATCTGAACTTTCCAGTCCGCTAGCGGAACCTTGTGACTGCGTTGCAGATTGACTCTGAGATACGCCAGCGGAAGCTTGATTTGATGTGGGTGATCCTGATTGTGAGGAAGACGTTGCGATTCCACTTGTCGCAACCGTTGCAAGACTTGCAGTGTTGCTACTAAGGCTTTGAGAGCTTGTAACTGAGGAAAGACCTCCAGTACCACTTCCTGAAGGAATTGAAATCGACGGAAAAATGCCAGCGACTGAGGATGAAATGCCAGTCACCGCAGACTTCCCAGTGCTTGGTGGAAATATCCCTGTTCCTGTTGGGTATTTGCCTGTCCCTGGAGGGAAAATGCCTGTTGGCTGAGGAAGCCAAGTTTGGCTCACAAAGTCGACATCTCCTGAAGGACCGATGACCAGTGATGCTGAAGAACTTGCCACAATGACTTGTTCCGTGAAGATTGATGGCAACGCCGAACCAGTTGAAGGACAGGGCACAGGTATCAGATCGACTTTTGTGCCAATTGTAGTTGTGATGGTCGAGCATGCAGTTACTGTACCGAGAGGCTGAATCTCGCCATTGGAAATTTGAACTTCGGGAGGTATTAGAGCGCCAATGGAAGGGAAAAGGAAACCAGTGCAAAGGAAAAGAACTGAGGCCATGTTGCGATGGACAGCCTATGGTGAATTGTGGACTAATGCAAAAATAAAGAATCGCCAGGGGAACAGGAAAGACCTGACTGAACCAGATATTAAATCAGGTGGCAATCATGAACGCATCGATTACAACAGAACGTGACGATAATATCACCCCATCGGCACAGAATTATCACGGGAAAATTAGGTCTTACTGGGTATGACGCAGGCCCTCAATATACGCACAAAAATATGACTGTCTTATGAGGCTGACGTTAATCGAGGATCTTAGTAACGTTTTTTGGACCTCATTGACGTCCATGAAACGAAAAAGAAATGAAGGAGCTAGATCTGGTTGTATCAAACTTTGTATGTGGAGGCAAGACTCATAACACTGCCCAAGGTACCAGGTTGTGATGCACGTCCCTTAGGGGGAAAGATACGAGGATCAGCAAGGCTGAAAAGTTTCAGAATTCTCAACAGACCCACTATTTCTGTGGTCCAACTCTCACAATTTACAACATAGCGCCCCGTTACTATGAAAGGACTTAGACTCTTGTAGCAAAAAGGAGAAGGCAGGGGGTTGATGATTTAGACATATACTCCGTCGTGTTGTACGAGTATCATGACGCGTCCCCGTGGCTCAAGAATTCATTAACATGAAGGGTGAGTCTGACAAGCCAACCAAGGAATGTATCATCAAATCCGAGATTGCGGCGGCATAGGTTATGACTTAGTAAGAGGAAGGCTGAGTCGCGGGATTCGCCAATTCCGCATGTAAGCTGACGGCTGATGATTTTAATTATGTCGGGACTATGCCACACCCCCTGCATGGAATTGTGCAACACAGGATTTGTTTTTGTGCCGTACGGGTCAGCAAGGTATGTTGTTGGTGACGATCGCTTCAATAGCGATACGAAGATTCGGCAGTCAATAATGCTGGCCTATTACTAACGCCTGATGGGCTTCTAATTTTGGATGCTAATTTGCGCATTTCAAGCACTTCTTTCAGTCAAATGCGCTTTTCGTCTACTGCTCTTATCCAAGTTGAATTCTTGTTTACATTCGGCTTGCCCTACTCATACTTTGGCAAATTCTAGATTCGATCCAGACAAATACGGTTCTTTACAACGTGATCGTCACAATTCAATATACACTTGAGGCTTCAGACCGTTCTCTACTGAGCATCATGATGTTCAATTACATGCCTTCTCTTTGTGGGCTCATCCTCGGCCTCCCTTTCTATACCTCAATTTCCACAGCTCATTCTCTCGACAGCAAATTTACAGATATTTCCTACAAGTCATTCCATGACACTGTCTATGCTCGAGAATCAGAACACAACGAGACCTTCTACGATGATTTGTATCCTAGAAACGAGCTCAAAGCTAGAGGTCTATATAATCTGGCCGGCAATGCTCAGGGCAATGAAGCAATACTAGGCCAAGCATTTCTGGACATGCAGGCTTTGGTGACCTACGTCGCGGGAAATCCGAATGCTCAGACGCTCGCCAGATACTTCAACCCCAACGACGCAAACGACGTGACAGCAATCTTCACTACCGTACGGGACATGGCCCAGCCAGGTGGTGCTACGAACCCCCCAAGTCAGGCCAACTTTGGACCATCTGATCTTTCACAAATCTCAGTAATACGCGCTAGCGGCAGCCCACCCGATCTTGCGGAAGCATTTAACACCGCCGCCGCAGGCAACAATCCGCAAATCAAAGTCTACGATTTTGGATGGGGTGCCTTGTGGCAGCGGCTGCGAAGCAGCATAGACTGTTCTATGATTGGACCAAAGACGAACTATAAAATGCACTTCCTAGGATCACTGCTGCTTCACGAGACATTGTATGTTCCATTGATATCCCTTAAGCGATTGATTGATATTGAGATGCTAACAACCTACGAACTAGACATTTCAACTATGTGACAATATTGGCATGGAATCAGTATGTTCAAACTGCGCGCATGTGGGAGCGCAAAAAACTGAATCACAGTCTAGGGTTCTTCAACCAAATCAATGTCTTGACGACCAAACGGGCAGTTTTCCCTGCCTCAATAAGGCATATGGCCCCTATGAGGCCATCCAACTGAATGCAAGAAACTCAAATCTGGCCAAGATAAATATTGAGAACTATGTTTGGTATGCTTTGGTAAGTTGCCAATATTAGATACTCTTGTCTCCCAACACTCATGGATTGAAATACAGGAGACATACTGGGCGAACCAATGCCAGACTAGCGTGCCTGTTGGTGGCATGTTCCATGCCCCGCAGAGCAATGATATTCCATCAATCTGTAAACAGCTTCCCAAGGGTCTGGCTACTTGGTTATCAAATGTTTGGTGTTGGTCAAGCTAACTATTAAGCGCGATGACCATTTGGCTATTGCTGAGATGCAGCTCAAGATTTAGATCAGTAAGTAGATTATCAATAGTAGTAGATATACAGTACTCTTAACTAGATACAAGATAACTAAATACTTCGAGTTAAATTAAAGAATGATTAGAAACTTAATATTTTCTAATATAATTTATATTTTCTATAATATATAATATATATATATATATATAAAAGTAATATTATTATATAAATTTATTAAGATTATTAATATATAATATTAAATATAAAATAAAATATAAATAATTAGAAATAAAAATTTAAATAAAAATATTCTTTATATATTTATTTAATTTCTTTATATATATTAATTCTTTAAATTTATATATATATATCTATAAAGAATATTTAAATAATATAAATAATTTTAAATAATATAAATTCTTAATATAAATATTATAAAATTATAATTAAGAAAATAAAGTATTATTTTATACTAAGAATTAAATAAAAATATTTCTTTTATTAATATTAAATTATTTATTTATTATTAAATCTATTTAAATATAGATTTATATTAAACTTTATTATTTATTATTAATTCTTAAATTTTTAATTAATAAAATAATATTATAAAATTTCTATATATTTAGAACTTAATATCTTTCTTATATTAAATAATTAAATTATTATATCTTATATATTATTAAATTAATATCTTAATTATATATTTATAAATTATCTAGTTATTAAAAAAATAATTAGTCTACGAGTATTAATATTAAGATTATATATTTTTATTATTATACGAGTTATCTTAAAAACTTCGTATAGACTCTAGAGATTATACTCGAAGTATACTCTTAGAGACGTTATAGATATACTCTCTAGGGCTATCTGTTTCATAATAATCATATTGACCTACAAGCTCTATAAGGCTTAGCTCCCGAGGGGGCTGACTTGCCATCGGTGAAAGGGATAGGGATATCAGGGGTATACGAAGGGGAACGGGAATAAATACCCATTGAATCCCGCGCAACTTCCTATCATCATAATCATCATTCGTTTGCCTGATATAGCCATATCATTTCCCGTCAGAAATATAATTCTGGTTTACTCAATTAAGAATCTTCCTACAATGAACCTTTCTGACCGTATCATGGAAGCCCTCGCCAACGGCGTTCTTGGTCTAGTCCACCGAGCCTTCAACAACGGCCGTTCATACCCAGAACAACAGCGCCACAAAAGAGACCAAAGGCTTGCAGAACGGAAAACTCTATTTGTCGAACAACAGCCCGCTCCGCTCCCATCAAATCGCATGAGCCTATCGCAAGCCTCGCTATCCGAATACCCCCAACCCTCATGCCTCTTTCTAACCACACTCCCACCAGAAATCCGCCAACGAATCTATAAAGTAGCACTCGGTGGCAATATCCTCCGCCTTGCTCATATCTCAAATGGCCTAGCACACCAACGGTACGACCTCCCAAATCTGATGGAAGGTCAGGCCGGCACAATAGGTATTGAGAGGTATGACATTGACCACTCTAAATCCATAAACTGGATCGACCAAGAACATCTCATCCCCATGCCTAATCAATTCGCACAAAATACGTTATCTCTATTACTCACATGCCATACCATCTACGCGGAAGCAATTCCCGTTCTTTATGAGAGTAATATCTTTTCCGTAACGTCGCCGAATGTTCTGCTCTATCTGAAGTCTACCGTTCCTACCCAACACTTTAGCTCTATCCGGCATCTGCAACTCCAATGGACGTATGCGACTTATCCGGATGGTCTCTGGGGTGGGATTCACGGACCGCTGGTCAAGGAGACATGGGTTGAGTTCTGGGAGTTGGTTAGGGGGATGGAGTTGCGAAGCTTGTTTTTGTGGTTGGGATATTGGGGAAGACAGGAGGATCTTAATTCTGATGCAGAATTCGTGCGTCCCTTGTTGAGGGTGAAGGGGATACGGGAGGTAGGCGTTAAGGTGCAGGCAATATTGGGGCATTTTCGCGAAGGTTCATTTGAGGAGCTGATGAGGGATATTGAGAGGCAGTGGAAAAGTCCGAGGTAAGGAGTTAGTACAAGAGAATATATATCTAGAGATGAGACTACGAGGAGGATATTAAAGAATATATAGATTTAAAATAAAAGAAAAAAGTAAATAAAGTATAAATTCTTATAAAAATATATAAAGTATATTATTTTCTTATTAATATTTATACTTTAAAAAATAATCTTTTAATTATAAAATTATATTAAAACGCTCTTTAAGATTTAATAAAATTATTTTTATTAA
>NAPT01000451.1:0-24517 GCA_002927785.1 Cladonia uncialis
GAGGGAGCCCCGTCCTCCCCCTACTACGGCGGCCAATAACGTTCAGAAATATCCCCCGCCTAGAGAAAATACATGTGCATTCGTTCTTGAAAGATGCTGGTGTTGATATGCAATACCTTTCCGTCGCAGGCATGGTCATCCAAGCGATCACGAATGCCCGAGCGAAGATTTTCCGCGCGAAACATTCTATTGCGAATTTTAATTTGAGGAAGGGGAAGCCGTGCGCGGTGGGGGTGGAGTTGAGGGGGGAGGATATGTATCATTTTCTGGCGAAGGTGGTGGAGGTTGTGATGCCGAGGATTAAAGAGTATAAGGGCGTGAGTGGAAGGAGTGGGGATAGCAGTGGGGATATTGGTTGGGGTTTCGGTCCGGACATTGTGGGAGCATTTCCGGAGGTGGAGATCAATTATGATGCGTGAGTGCTTTGTTTTATTTTTGTTGGGTCGAGTTTATGGGTTTGTGTCAGGATGGTGGTTTGTGTGGAGATGTTCGCTGACGATGCGTTGCTGATAGGTATCCGCCGAGGATGATCCCTGGTATTGACATTGTGTGTTGCACAACAGCTACGAATGATAAAGATGCGAGACTGCTGTTAAGCTCGATGGGTGTACCATTTTACGGGAAGCATATAAATTAGTGGCATGGTATATGTTATACGTTTGTGGTTGAAAGCGAACTGGATAGAGCTGTGTTACATTACTCGCATAAGGCATTGCATGGCATGTAAAAGGGACCCATCGAAGACAGATATATTAGTTACTCTATCTATCTAACCATACACTTTTTTGTGTACACCACCGACGAGGCGCGTGCTTGAGAAATAAACCAACGCCATAGCTATGGATATGTCATATCTCATACCGAGTCATCAAAAGGCCTCAAAATCATTACTTCATCCATGCCTTTTCACATGACCGAGCACTCCCTGTCCGGTTTATTCTCCTTCCTCCTTGCTTTATTTAGATGTTGATGCTCGCGATGTGCTGTTCTGAATTTCTCCTTTGCTTCCTTCTTTAACCGTGCTCGGTCAGATGGCTTTTCGGTCTCTGCTACAAGAGCTGCAGGAGGACCAGTAGTTCCCTCAGGGGGGTCCCTCACTTGAAAGGGTTGTCTATCGAGGCTTTCCTTCGAAGCCGCTTGGCTTGGGGGAACCACGTTTCTGTCCAGTTTGTCCTTCGACAGCCGGCTTGCTAGTCGAGAAAGAGATATGCTTATACGTTTGTCATCGGATCGGCTACTGGGCCTACTCTTCGAGCTCCCCTTTGTGGTTTTGGAACCTCTTCGAGAACCCGTGGGTGTGGTAGGGCCGTCGGTCTGTGAGTGGTCTACGACTGGAGCCGTAAGGTACTCGGTTTTCGCTCGGGTCGGACTGCTGGTGCTGGTATCCGAAAATACTGCGCTTCCTCGCCGCTCACTTGTCATGCTTGTACGGCCTCTGCGATCTTCACTGGTAGTCGAAGGGTCCGTACTAGGCCGGCGCAGCTCGAAACTGGGCCTCTGAGTCCCAGCACGAGAGTCTTCGGTCGAGGCATAGCTGTCTCGACCCTCCACCGAGACCCCGCCAACACCTGAGTCAACCTTTGACTCTCCACTTGCATTTGATTCGGAATAGGCTGGAGGTCTCTCACTCTCCTTGATCATAACCTCACCATCTGTAATACTTCCAGTCTCGCCCTCGATTGGGATAACTTGGTAGAACAGTAGGTATGGGGACTCTTCGTGAAGGAATTTGTCAGCATCTGTGTCAGTTACTCTTTCACTAGCCAGGTCGTCAAATCGCATCCATCTAGCTTCGCCTTCCCCATTCGGATCAGGGTTGCGAACCAGGCTGATATAGTGACCGGACTCAGTGGAAACTCCTCGATGGCAGACTACCGATTGCAGCGAGATTTTGAAGTTGCCAAATGCAGGACCATTCTCCGACATCTTATCATCTTGTATGAAATGGGGCAATCCAATTTCCAAGGGAATATCGATATGAGTTTGGCGTTTAACAGCTCTGCCGTTAGGAAGCATTGAATATCTCTTAAGACAAATTCCGAGGATGGGCCTCGTGGAGGAGAAGTGGGCAGCAACTTGAGCATCATTAACAGGCATATTGTTGGTATACCAAGGTATCAGACTGAAGAACTGCCATGCAGGCATCATCACTTCTTTTCGCACCCGACCTGTGGAAGGGCTGCCATCATCGATGGCTGGATACCCGTCAGCGGTACCCCTTTTCTCGGGAACATAGTTTTCTTGAATGATGCTGGGCGCCCTATGCCGTGGAAACGGTGGCCTGATGGGTATTTCTGATTGTATATGCATTGACGTTGGCGACGAGGGTTCTGAGGCATCCCCGAGGTCTGCGACTTCAACATGAGATACATGGGCTTTCGCCGAATCCACAGATCGGCGTGAGCGTACAGAGTTCAACGTGTTTCTCCGTTCAAGCAAGTCGAGATACCGCTTCACCTCTATCTTGTTGTTGAAATACAGCTCTAAACACTCTTCCAGAGTGATAACATGCCCATCCTCGGGATTATCCGGTATAGCGAGCTCCAGGAGCCGCTCATTGACAAACTTGTGATCATCGCTGACGTCCTCCTTCCCAGTGTGAAATATGTCCATTTTCAGGGTCAGTAGCGGCAGAGCGAGTGTTGAAGTAATGAACGTGAAGGCTTCTGAGGCATCCTGCTGACATACTTCGGCTGCTTCTTTCCATCCGCAATTAGCCAATTGTAGTTGTATTTGCTTCGTCTAAAGTCTCATTAGCTCGCTGAGGCATCTCATCGCGCGCGACGGGAGGACGTACGATGTCTGTTGTAATTAATTTGCCGGCTCTGAGCGTATTTACCCATAGTCTCAGCAAAGTTGCCAGCCGTTTCCTTGGTTGGTCTTCAAAATTTTTATACAGCATAGCCTCAAAGCTCCCTAATCTTGCAAACATCGCGAAGAGTAATGCATCAAGGTAGCATGTAACACCTTCCCGGTTGATGGCTCCTAGTAGCTTGATATTTGGATCGTAACTTTGTATGATACCTTCTTCCGAGTCGTTAAGAAGCACGATCAACTCGTATGCTTTATCTGTGTTCCCGCTCGCATACGCCGCATTCAGGACGTATGAAACATCTTGCTCTTTGAATGTTGTGATTCCAGCCCGCCCTAACCTATGTAGAATTGTTCTGATCTAGCCGCGTCTTAATCATTATCCACAGCACCCGATGACTCGAGGACGCACCTTCTTCTCCTCATCCTTCTGAATAGATTTTTTTTCTCCGTCGGCGACGAAGAGGCCGTTGAGAGGACCGCCATTGGATTTAGGCTGTAGCAGGAAAGTCCCACGGTCAGTACTTGAGCACTCGACTGTTCCGTCTGTGGCTTGCAGACGAGGAGACCGCTTGGCTCTTAAATCTGAGAAAGCCAGTGACACAGAAGAGAAAGAAGAACCAGAGCTCTGTCTTGATCTGATAGAAGAAGCGTGGGTTGAAGTAGACGCTGAAGAAGGTTTGAATGTTGGAGAAGACATTACATTTTCTTTTGAAGTCCCATGCCGATGCTTGTCCTTACGGCTGAGGAGCCTATTCATCGTGCTCATGTTCGCTCGTGCATGATCCATCCCGCCTGGTGTAGCGATCCGGGCAGATGTTTGCAGGGGTTTTATTCGTAAGCGCGTAAACAGCAGACAAGGCTCGGGGGGTCACGGAGAAAGATTACTCTTGCGCCGGTGGTATGCGCGATGTCGAGGTCGGCCTTTTGATGTGCGAGGCATTGCTCTATGAGGTTGACGGGTATAGAGGCAATGGCAACGTCACAACTGGTATGAGCGGTTGGTGTTGATATGATAGCACGATCCCTGGAGTAACCATGGCCCCGCCGAGAAGTCAGGCTGGCCCTAAGGAAAGTATAGCCTCAGAAGCGAACCTGCACCGAATGCCCCTAGGGGCTTGGTGGCAACTCTAAGTTTTAGGGTAGACCTATGCCTACGGGTCTGAGCGCTAAGGACTAGGGTTTGTCAGCGAACACAAAGAACCACGAGATCCTCTGCTATATGGGCTACAAATACCACCAATTATACATCTAGTGACGCTTTTTATATGAAATCTTACAAGCAAGTACTAAGAAATGAATTTTCAACATATCTACCTTCAAAAATCTACTTCTCACCCAAAATTAAGTATCTGCAGCTTTACTTAGTATAGCTAGAGAGCCAAATCCCACATCTTCAAGTAAGTGGTGAACTTCCAGCCTCACCATTTACGATTCAAATCGGCACTCTACGCTCCTAATTATAATGAGGCCTATCTGTTTTCTCAGGACCGTAGAAGTTTACGATGTTGATGCTCAAGGCCTAAGCAAGCTTAATCAAAAAGCATTAGAATTCAACGTGAGGTCAACGTGAACGCCACCGCGTGCGTCGAGGTTGAAGTTGGGAGAGTGCAATCTTGTGGACAAAACTGGCTAGGTCTTCTCCATTGAATGCATCGCAGAATCAACCTTTCTTAAATCGTCGCCCGAATAGCTTTGACCTCGCTTATCTACTCCTGAAAGTTGACATGCAGGAAGGGCTGTTTGGGAATCTCATCGATTTTTGCCACGGGAATGAATGCAAACAGATGTCTGCTATCTAATGTATTGGCGATTGGCCTACTTACTCAGCAGCCTCCCCATCCAGGCTGTCCACCTAACGCAGTCCAGTCCAATTGGTCCATATGAGCGTCTAATGGAACCTGTCCTGGTATGTCAGAGTATATCTCTGGTCTCGTCACTGCGTAATCACCCTGCATCCCCATACTATACGGCAGGCTCTGGTTAGCAAAGCCTATCGGCATCGGGAACTCGTCAATTCCCATGTCCATAGTAATGTTCGGCTGTTCTGTGTCAGTATCCCGTGCATGTCGCGTTGTTTGTGCCAGTGTATGTCTGACGGATGACACGATCCTTGGTGGTATCAAAGTCTCTCCTAATTGCTTGGAGGCTGCTTCCCAGGCCTCCCATGCCTGGAGGACAATCTTCGTGAAAATCTGCAAGAAAGGACTATCGTCTCTATATTGGGAACCGAACCAAGCCTCGTAGTTGTCACTCATGACTTCCCAAGCCTGTCGAGCTTGCTCGCTAGTAGGTCGCCTTCTCAAATCTTGGACGATTTGAATGTAGGCTGGAAATGGGAAGTGGAAGTTATTCAGCCAAAGAAATCCTTTAGTAAGTGGTGAGGTCATGATCTTCGTATCGTACTCAAGCATCCTAAGCGCATGAGAAGTGGCAGCGTCACGCTGTGCCTCCGTCCGACCCACGGATGAACTAGAATACCTGGAATGGTGTTCCAGGAGGCGGCATTTAGCAAGGTAAGCGCGCGTTGTCCAGACGGTCATGAAATGGATTGGGTTCTCTTGATCACAGGACTTGAGGTATTGGTCCTCAATCATCTCCTCTAGTTTGGCCAGTTCACCACCTTTCGAAGCTGGACCGCTTGGAAGATGCTTGGCAATGGGCTTTAAAGCCGGACTAGTAAAATCGAGGTGGAACACGGTGTGACGGATAAATTCACCCAGCTCGCTACGTACAACAGCAAAAAGTGCCTCGGTGGATTTTCCTTGAATCGCTGGTAGCCCTTTCATTTCTGGCCGGAGGTCAGAATCATTCACATTAAGAGGAATCTTGCAGTCCCAAGTGGGATCTAGCGTTGTGGTCTTAGAGTTGGCGATCTCGCCGATGCGAGAGTCAAAGAGTATGAGCGACCACCACAGTCTTCGGCGCATTTCGGCCTCAACAGCGGTGCACTTTGCTAAGGCTGACTCGCTGTGAATACCCATGCGTTGCGCAATGCGAATTGCGACGCCAAGCATGGAGGACAGAGACTGAGGAACCGTGCTAGGTCTGACAGAAACCTAGAATCGTTAGCGAGGAAGAAAGAACTTAGCCACTAGCCAGACTTACTAGGTAGAGATATAATGCGGTCAAGCAGTCACGATCGCTGGACCGTAAAAATCCACAGTTCATCAGCGCTTGCTGGCAGCCGAACTGATACCTCATCAAAAGATCTTCCTTTGAAGAGCCAAATATGGTCTGGCAGTCTTCTACGATGAGACTTAGAATTGACATGCAGTAGATGCTGAACATGAGCGCCTCTAGGGTGGGATTGATACTTGTTACATTACTGGCAGCTTCTATGATACGTCCTTGCAGGCTGGGGGTGTGTGTGACCTTGAGCAGCGGGTTTACGTTGTCCAAGTAAATCTGCCAAAGCCTGAAGATCTGGACTGGATCGGGATGTAAAGTAGAAAGATCGACACTTGTTCTATGTGAGCTAAACAGAAGGTGGTCATCATTTTTGACTGATTGATCCCATGCCTTCTTGATTACGGTCTCGCGCACATCGTCATGTGAGGAATCGCTGTCATTGTCGGGGTCTCGAAACTGTTGTTGTAATTGTCAGTAGAGCTTTAGTCTGACGCGATGTAATCGTACTCCTTGGCTCATGGCGTGCCAGATATTCCTGAGAGAATTAGCCACTTTGAACTAGCTCATTGAACAGCGCTTACTTGGCTTCATAACCTCTTTCCGACTTGACGGGCGTCGAGAGAGTTGACAAATCTGGCCCTACAGTTTCTGGATGCTCATTGTCCGAATCACAGCCACTCTGCGCATTGGGAGACTCTCCCTCTCTAGCCGAATCCTTGTGGAGTGGCTCGAATGTGATATTATGCTGACGGAGCAAGTCCTCGTACTTGCGGAGACGTTCCAGCAGCACTCGCTCTGGAAATCTGCGTCTTCGCCGGCGCTGAGCCAGCGTCGCTGGCACACATTGCGCCTGGGACTTGATGCAATTTGCGCAAGGAAATTTGCGATCACACTTCACCTTGCGCTGCTGACAGATTACACAAGCAAGCACCCGTTGTGGCTTCAAAAGTTGGCAGGACGGGGAAGGCGTGTCTAGAGACATATCTGGGGTACGACGCTCTAGCGTACCTTAGGTAGCACGTTTGACATGGTTGCAAAACCGGCTTCCGTCGCGCCGTGTTTCCAGCAACACACTATAACGCCAGAATATGCACACTTGGTCAAGAGAAAGCCAAAATGGAGGGAAAGACACTCGATATTCCAGGCGATAGCCGCGCGGAAGTCAGGATCAATATGATACGCGCTTGGGAGATCTGAGGTATCTTCGTCAACGGCAGGGCAGCTAGATTGGGCGTGGATCAGCCACTTGAGACGCAGTGCAAAGCAGTAAAAACTCTGCTCGGATGAGAAAGACGGAGATGTGGCTAAGATGGTGATAGGATCCCCTGGGGGCAGATCTCCACTGACCAGAAGACCGCTCGACTAGTACTCAGATATGAGAATGCTGTCTCGGACGTTTGAATCGTCCGGGCAGAAGCGCCCGACTTACGCTGACTCATCCGCCAATCCCTCCAATCAAAGGTCGCAAACACCGACGTTATGTGATCCACCAAGCTCGGATTTATTATTTTCCGACCAAACAGTCACTCGGGTTTTAGACCATCCCGATATGAGAATCCGGGGACGCATTTGGCCAACGCAGATTTTATATTTCTCCTGAACAAAGGTATATTTATTAGATCGAATTCGCAGCTGCTCAACTTTGCGTGGTAAGACAAACCTCATCCTCCAATTGCACTCGTTCTTCCCAGATTGACAATGTCTTTCACAGCTTCTGTGCACTCTGCCAAAGAAGTGCCCCCAGCCGAGCGGGCTCAGCCAGTCGAGACAGTCGACGAATATGAAGATGCCGAAAAGAACTTTCAGCCAAAGTCCCTCAAGTTCTGGACTATTGTTATTGGCATGTATCTGTCGATTTTTCTTGTCGCATTGGTAAGTTTCGCCGTACAACTCCAGACTTGCACGTCGAGCTTACATGCCAGTAGGATCGAACTACTATTGCAACAGCCATTCCACGCATCACCGATGAGTTCAAATCTATCCAGGACATCGGTTGGTATGGCAGTTCCTACATGTTGACTGCCGCCTGTTTCTTCCCCATTTCTGGCCGTATCTATCAGCTTTACTCGACAAAATGGGTCTTTCTGCTTTCAATTGTGATCTTTGAGGCCGGGTCGGCGCTTTGCGGTGCCGCTCCTAATTCTATCGCTTTCATTATCGGACGTGCCATTGCTGGCCTAGCGTCAGCTGGCATCTTTTCTGGTGGAATGATGATAATACTGCCACTCGTCCCTCTTCGTAAGCGCCCTGTTTTCACCTCAATATTCGGTATGGCTTTTGGATTAGCCTCGGTGCTTGGCCCGATCATTGGCGGTACTTTTACTGATCATGTGTAAGTCGACTCGGTGTCTACTAAATGCTTGTACTGACTCTATTAGGACATGGCGATGGTGCTTCTATCTCAACTTGCCGATCGGTGGCTTTACATTGCTTGCGGTGCTTCTCTTCCTCCATATTGAGTCGCCCAAACGCGAGAAGCTTCCTGTTATTGCTCAAATCAAACGGATTGACCCCATTGGAATTTTTTTCTTTATTCCATCTATGGTGTGCCTCATCCTCGCTCTTCAGTGGGGCGGCTCCACCTATTCCTGGTCGGCACCAAAGATCATAGGCCTTCTTGTCACCTTCTCCGTCCTGTTCATTGCTTTTGTCGTTGTCGAGGTTCTGACGCCAGAGACCGCATTGGCCCCAACCCGGGTCGTCCTGAACCGTTCGGTTGCTGGCAGTATGACGTTTATGTTCCTTCTCTCAGGAGGCATGATGTCCGTCATCTATTATCTTTCGGTTTGGTTCCAAGCAGCTAAGGACGACTCCGCGATGCGCGCCGGTATCAGCACCATTCCATTGGTCTTGTCTCTAGTCATCATGAGCATCGTTGCTGCCATTTTTACGCAGAAGATTGCCTACTATGTTCCGGCAATGCTGCTTTCCCCAGTTCTCTGCTCCATCGGCGCCGGTTTGCTTTCGACCCTCTCGCCCAGCTCTGGGCACAACGCCTGGATTGGCTACCAGGTTCTTTATGGCTTTGGTATTGGCTGTGGCTTCCAGACTTCGAATATGCCCGCCCAGAGCGTTTTGCCGCGCGCTGACGTCCCCCTCGGTATGGCCCTAATGTTCTTTATGCAGCAACTAGGTGGCTCCGTCTTCCTTGCTGTTAGTCAGAATATCTTCTCTAGCAAGCTTGTAGACAGTCTCTCCGGAGTTGCGGGCCTTGATACCGAAGCCATTGTCAACACGGGGGCGACGGCTCTTCGTACCGTTGTGCCGTCAAATCAGCTCAGAACCGTTATCAACGCATACAGCCACGCGCTGACTCGTGTATTCGTTCTCACAACCGCCCTCAGTGCCTGTATGATTCTAGGTTCTTTGGCCGTGGAGTGGAAGAGGATCAAGGGGAAGAATGAGGCAAAAGGAGGTCCGAAGTCTCCCAATACTGAGTTTGAGGACAGTAAGAGCGATGTGAAGACCCAGGCGTAAATAGATATCATAGGGGCTGTTCCTATTTTGCACCCATGTGGGCTGCTAGGTCTCCAAGGTGTCAGTGTTATGCTTGACAGACCTCGACATTAAATTCGGAACATATGTAAGGCAAACTTCTTCAACCTTACGATTGTAATAAAGGCAAAAAACAGAAAAATAATCCAAGCATCATTTTAGTGCAAATGTTTCCCCGTGTAGCTTTCTCGACGAGCATGTTCCTCGCAAAGAGAAAGGAACGGAAAGAGGCTGATATCAATTTCTTATAATCTTCAAAGCTGCCAGCGCTAGAATTCGGTCTCTTTCTCCATTCAAACTTGGTTGTTGAAAGGTTTTCGACTACACCAGTATGTAAAGATGGTCATGCTGCACAATCCGAAATTTGCTTGCGCCTTGTCAATGGTGCATTGCATACGATGTAGCGGACCTGACGGTGTAGATAGTCTTGAGGACTAAAGTGGTCTTTGGTCGTGAATATCTAGCCAGTCGTGCCCAACGCCAATACCCAAAGGCCCCTGGTTTTCGATCTCTCAACAGCTCATTTTTCAGGAAAATATAGATAATGTGTTGAATTTTTGTTCGGAGAACCACATGTTGTAGAATAATGTCCTGGTGAGTACCTCACTAATAGACTGGATGGTAGCTTGGAAGCCCATTGATAGTATTGCTTAGGACCGAAGTAGGAGCATGGGCAGGATTCCGCCCCCCCAGTTAGGGCTGAACGAGCGTGCATTTAAGGCTAGTCTGGCTAGGTAGGTCACCTTTGCCCGCTACTAAGTACTACCATGCGGTACTCCAGACATTGACCTCAAATATCGGTTGTTGATTGTCTCTACAGTAAACACATCCAACATGTCATCCGCAGCCGATATAACGTCTCTGATCCAGGATGCCTCAATCAAGAAACATCCCGACCCCGCTCACGACCTCAATCCCTCCACAGCCGCCTCCCAAAAACGCCCCGTCTCTCCCACAACCTCCATCTCCGGGTCCGAAGCCAGCATACCTTACTCCGCCCTGAAACCCATCCCCCGGCGCACGAACCTCCCACCACTGCCTGATCTCCGGTTCGAGCAGAGTTACCTCGCCAGCCTTGAGGGTGCGGAGACATGGTGGAAGATTGCATGGATTACCGGACGGGATCAGGTCATGTTGCCGCTCGTGCAGGGGATGCTGTGGACTCTGGTATTGAGTGGGTGGAGGCATTGGAATAAGGGTGCTGCATTTACGGGGCAGAGCTTTGGGGCCAGGGTGCGGAAGTGGTGGTGGACGGTAAATAACTGGGAAATACCTGAAGGTGCCGCTGGTGGTGGTGGTGGTGGGGCGACAACTGAGAAGTTTGCTACACATGCTGGAATGAAAGATAAGAGGTATGCTGAACATATTGGTGACGTAAGTGTTCCTTACTGGTTAAGAAAGCCTCAGATGATGTGACTGATAACATGAGCAGTATTATAGCACGCAATTAAGCACTGGCGGAGATTGAGTTGTACAGCAATGATCCTCTATAATTCCTCAGACAATACAGAAGTTGGCCGGGGTGGAGGTGGCAAATGACCCGGGAGATTGGGGTTTACCCTCTCACAACATCGCCTCGCGAGATCCAAATCTCCCAATACCCCGTCACTAGGAACGGGCAACCTTCGATATCGGTTGCAACCTAGAAGCAGAAAACGGGACTGATATGCTATGCGCATCGTAGTTGTTGGCCTGCGGACTAGCAGCGTCTATGAATCTGAGTGGACTGTGGATGGAGTGATATCGCGCGCTTCGGACATTCGACGTTTGGAACAAGCTGGAGAGAGATTTGTTTGCTAAGCTATAATGATATCTAAAGCCCTCGTGTCTATCCAAAGCACATGATCTATTGGCATAGCAAAGTGGTATCTATAGCAAAAGCAAGCTTCTTCAAGGGTTGATTGTACATATTGGTATACATAGACACCAAGCAGGATAATATGTCGTGATCACAGATCTCAACTACCCAGCGATGGTGCCGGATATGCCATGTTGACGTTGTTTTGTACTCCAGCTGGGGACTGATCTGGAAGTTTTGGTGCATTGGCGACATCCTGCTTGCAAGATGGAATCGGGCTTGTGGAATTCAAGGGTGGTTCTGCCGGTGGAGCATCTCGTGATGCAAAGTCTGTATGGGAACTCGGTTCAACTGAATTGGACCCAAAATGAGCCCCTTGTGGTTGGGTTTCAGTTGCGGCAAGCAACATCGAGTGACCATCGTAAGTTCTAGAACCGGTAGTCATAGTCTGCGAGTCGTCCTTGAACATAGGCTGCCCTCCCTGGGAGTTGTTTCTTGGATCAGCAGGCATACCTGCTCGTGGGCTATGGCCTTTGGAGGTATTTGCACCTAGGATCTCTCTTGGCGGAGACAGTTGACTCTTCAGATACCGCAAAGAGACCACAAGGCTTTGATGCGCATGGTCGTCTTCCTCTTCACTATCATTCTCTTCGGCATCGCTCATCTCGACATCCTCGTCCTCTTCATCGTCCTCCACGTGGTCATCCGATTCATCGTCATCTCCGCCATCCCAACCCCCACTAGAAGCAGCGTCGCTCTCATCATCCATAGAGTCTAACGAATTGTAGCCTTCGATATGCTTCCTTGACTGAGGCTTTGGTCGAGCTCCATTTTGCTGCGTAGCCCGTCGGGCTCGACCACGAGACACGGGTGGATCCTCATCATCACCTTCAGCTGCCTCCATACCACCATTACTGCGGGTTTCCGAAGCATCAGCCCTTCCACTAAGCATGGATTCGCCATAGGCACCACCGTGTCTGGACCTGACTTGCCGACCACTTGCAGTGAACGTCGGCCCAGTCGGCTCTGCTGGTGTCGATGTGCCAGAATTTCGGTTCGACCGTCTCGTTGATAAAGCGTCAGAGCCTCCCTCATCTTCCGAGTACGTATACCTTATACGCTTCCCACGAGTGCGGCCTTCGTACAGGGAAAATCCAGGTTCTGGACGCGTGAATTGGGCCTTCCGAGCCAGACGGTAATCTCGACGTCTTCGTTTCTATAGGTGAGTTAGAAGCTGTTCGCCATCCGCATGTTACCTAAGGAGAACCAACCTCTTCGGAGGCTTCAAAGCGAGGAATCGCCGCCATAATACGGTCTCGCAGCCGCCGTGAAAGCAGGCTACTCTCTTCTCCAAGGCGGTCAGCAACCTCCTTGACCTCATCAATGCTCCCTGCAACGCTTCGCCAGGTATTGTGTCTTAGGACAGGGTTGCTCTCCCTGTACAATCTGAAATGAGTGTCATCCTGTCCCTCGATAAGCCAGTACCTGCGCTTATCCCCATCTCTGCCCCAAGGCTGCACTGATAGAGGCTGATTTAGATCATCGTCCTGCCGTGACCGCTTGTAGGACTCTTTTATGATAGCTTGTACTGCTTCTGAAGACCCGAGTGACCATATGACAAGCGCTTTGAGAAGTGCGAGCTAGTCAAAGTCTGTTAGAGACCACAGTATTTGTAGTAGGCTTTGATACACATACTCGTTCTTCAGGAGACATTTTGTTGAAGCTTCCTCCACCGTGGAGAGGGTTCTTGCCCTGCCACGCTAGCGGCCACTGAGCGTTGTGTGTTTGAATCGCTTCTTCGAGTGCGCGGGTGTAATGACCCTTTCTGTAATTCAAACGGAGAAGGATTAGCTAGCAATCCATAAAAGACAACAAGCCGCTCAGTGCTTGGAGTTTGAATCAGGGCCTCTGAGTGTCGACAGACGAGACGTACTCAATGTCCTTCTTTCGATTCAGGACCAGGCCTAGCAGAGCACACAGTAATCTTTCTATTTGGTCACCGGGTATTGTGTCCACCACACCACGTTCTATATCTTGAGGTCCGTAGTGGGGAAACGTCTTTGGGAAAGCCTCGCTGAAGCGCGAACGGAACATGCAAATGAACTGCGCGTCGAGGAGGGTCAGCACTATTCTTGTTGAACCTAATACGTGCAATGCAGGACCGCATAAGTACAGATCTTATAGAACTTACTGCAATGTCTGGGTTGTCCGCAAGTACGTACTCATGCGGTGGGGAAGGGGGGCGCTTTTTCTTGACTGGCGGCGACTTTGGTGCTGCGCTTGAGCCATGCTTGAAATAGTGCTCTAGTTTGCCTCTAGACACTGATACAGGGGTAACGTCCTCATGAGATGATAGTGATGAAGAGAGTTCCGAGAGGTCTGAAGAAGACATGTTCCTCTCGAAAGATCTAGTCTACCAGTTACGGAAGGCCCCCAACTTATGCGTTGAAAATGCTTGAAATTACTAGCACAGATTAAAGAAGTTTACGGGAGCGCGCTATTTGCGTTTAGACCAGTAGACGCATTATCAGTCGATGGATTGTTACGTTTTCTCTCTAAAATTCACCAGAATCGCCCACAATCTCAGATTACTATATCTTTATGGTGCTAGAAGCCGCACAACAAGGGTTTGTGTTGATGCATGAATGCGAGGAACAAAGTTCTTCAGTGAGTCTGCATGCAAGCCCCCAAGGTCTGGTCCCACCACGTAGGGGACGCTCACTCCACCATCGAGCTCCACGCGCGTTTTCGGATTCGATCAATGCCCAACTCATATTGGACGCGACTTCGCATGCTGCGTGATAGTGTAACATTAGTGGTTAGTCGTTCATGAGGCCATGGTGGTGCCATTGGGTTATTGGAAGGATAATTGGATGGATCGGCTTTTTGCGACCGCGATCAGGCTGGGCTTCCAATGTACCCACACCACACGGTGGGATGACCCGTCCAACGCCTTTGTAATGTGAGGAACTCGCTTCTGGCATCTGCTCCGGCTAGATAACAACCACGAAGAAGTTGCCTCAAAAGTAAAATATCATTCTTCCCAAAATGACTGGCTGTTCAGGTCCCTATTTACACAAGCAACATCGTACAGGCGAAATAAGGCTTTCCGACAAAATAGGCAGGGACCACTTGCTCTGTACGAAGAGATCTTAGGTATAGTACTATACCAATTATGATCCCCTGCCAACCCCTGGCAGATCTTACAAAGCAATACGCGGAAAACCAGGTCTTAGAGGGAGGAGGGCGCGTGGAGTAGACAAGCTTGAACAAAAGTCGTGTATTGGATATTACTTGTTAAGGAAATTTTCTCCAAACATATTGGAAAAGCAAATTACAGCAGTTCAACGTTCTGCGGGGTCAACGGTCTCTTCATATTCGAATAATACCCACTGAACAATGTACAGATGATGTCGCTAACAACCTGACATTATGAATTGGTAAAAGCAAACTACAACTCACATTGAATATAAAGGAATAATCGAGCAGAAGAGACATGTCCGCGACCCATCGGCGCTAGCCTCGATACAATGAAGTATGGAAGCCGACGAGAACCGTTACCCTAGAACAATTAATGGCACTTACATTCAACAAAATCATCAGTGTGATGAGAAGGCGAAGTGGTAGAAATTTAAAAGGCGAGATGAGGTGGAAGATCGCCTACGCGGCTCAAACTAGCGCGACGCTAGTGTTGCAGAAGCGAGCCCTCCCACACTGTCATGCTCTGAACATCAACGACCTCCACTCCAAAACACCTCAGCGTCCTCTGGTGAGTACACTTGTTGCTGATGCCACAATATAGTCGCTAACGGTCATCAGCGTATGCCAAGATGGGTCGAGTGATCCGCAATCAGAGGAAGGGTCGTGGATCCATATTCAGTATGTCCTCCTCACACAAGCTGTACGGACTAGAAGTCGTCTATGTGCTAATCTCTGCAAATAGCGGCCCATACTCGCCTGAATAAGGCACCCGCACAGTTTAGAACTCTCGACTATGCAGAGAAACATGGCTACATCCGAGGTGTCGTCAAAGACATAATTCATGATCCCGGCCGAGGTGCACCTTTGGCCAAAGTCTCGTTCCGCGATCCCTACCGTTTCAAGCTACACACAGAAACATTCATTGCAAATGAAGGCATGTATACGGGCCAATTCATTTATGCTGGCAAGAAGGCCGCTCTCACAATTGGAAACGTCCTCCCACTAGGGTCAGTACCTGAAGGTACCGTGGTGACGAATGTGGAAGAGAAGATGGGCGATCGTGGTGTTCTGGGAAGGACATCTGGCAACTACGTTACTGTCATTGGCCATAATCCTGATGAGGGAAAGACGAGAGTGAAGCTTCCGAGTGGTGCCAAGAAAGTCATAAAGAGCAGTGCAAGGGGCATGATCGGTATTGTTGCCGGCGGTGGAAGAACAGACAAGCCACTGCTGAGTATGTCTTGCCCAGAGAAGCCTACATACTGGATGCGTGCTGATCAGATCTGCAGAGGCGTCTCGTGCCAAGCATAAGTTCGCTGTTAAACGTAACTCGTGGCCTAAGACTCGTGGCGTTGCAATGAACCCAGTTGACCATGTAAGATTGCCTTGTATCATCCAGCGTTTATGACTGAAGCTAATACATCACTTTCACAGCCTCACGGAGGTGGTAATCATCAACATATTGGTAAAGCTTCAACAATTTCACGGTATGCGGCTCAAGGTCAAAAAGCAGGTCTTATTGCGGCTAGGAGAACTGGTCTCCTTCGTGGCACGCAGAAGACGAAGGATTAGTAGGATTCTAGGTGTCTTAGATTTAGCGATACAAACGGTTGTTTGCTTAGCTCAATGGTCAAATACATCTTCTGTAATACCCATGAGCTCCAATAATACTTGCCAATGAGATTTCGTGCACTGCTGATAAGACCATGGCGTCGAGAGTTGAAATGCCAATATAACCAACGACCGAAAAGGGGACGGACGACCTCGAAACAGCCAAGCGCTGTAACTCTTGTGCTGGCGTTTTAACTGTTTCAAGTATGTTCCAGGCATTTTCCGAGCTTCTCTAAGCAAGGTTTCCAATCAGAGTGCATTTTATCCCATCTTCCCGTAGCCCCTTATCAACAGCAGACGTGTCGCCATGTTGCTATTATTGGACTCGTTGACCCCCAAGTCCCATCGGGATCGAGGGAAATAACGACCGATGCATGTGGGGTTAGCTCCGTATCGAGCTTTTTATTGTCCCCATCCCAAACAATCAATACGCGTTGCCATCCACTTCATTCTTCAACCTTCGTCACACTCTTTGAACCTCGCCGATCGTTTTAGTTAGCACACAGAGCTTGTAGCTCAGAACACATTCTGGCTGGGCCCGGAATAATCACGGCTTACGATAACACCTAGCTAAAGGCAGGGTAGCAAGTCTTCGACTAGGCCTTGCATCCTACATTCCGGAGAGTCCGAAGACTTTCACTGTTCCAAAAATCAATCCATAATACATTACAACTCCACCATGAATGTCAACAAGAAGCTCGGTCGTTTCAAGCAATGGGCAGGGGAGAGAATGGGTGGGGAGGTCAAGACCAATGTCTCTGATGACTTCAAGTCGCTGGAGATAGAGATGGGTCTGAGGCAAGAGGGTACTAATATTCCCGTACCAAAGCTGTTATTTAGGGCCTTGTATTGACTGCGGTCAGGGATGGAACGTCTCCAACGATCTATGACTACTTATGTGAAGACACTCTCCAAACGGCAGGAAGGAGAAGACAAGGAGAAGATTCTACCAGTTTCATATCTAGGCTCGACGATGGTCAGCCATGGAGAGGACTTTGAGGACGACTCAGAATTCGGCCAATGCCTCATGAGTACGTTCCACCAACAATCGCTTTCGACGCTGGAATAACACTGGGATAGGTATGGGTAGGACCAATGAGAGGATTGGTCGTATTCAAGAGACATACGTGGCCAATGCGACCACAAGCTGGCTTGAGTCTCTAGAGAGATCTCTCGCGCAGATGAAGGAATATCAGGTATGCGGGATGGCTGTATAGTCTTCTAAGCATCGTATTGACAACTGGAAGTCCGCACGAAAGAAGTTGGAGAGTCGTCGACTGGCATACGATGCTTCACTAGCGAAGATGCAGAAAGCGAAAAAGGAAGATTTCAAAGCTGAGGAGGAACTGCGTTCACAGAAGGCGAAGTATGAAGAGACTAGCGAGGATGTGTATCGTAGAATGCAGGATGTGAGTACCTTCCAGCACATCATTCCTAACCTGGGTGCTCAAAAACGAGGTAGATTAAAGAAGCCGAAGCGGACAGCATTGCTGATCTCGGAGCGTTCGTCGATGCTGAACTCAAGTACTACGACCGCTGCCGCGATGTGCTTTTACAGTTGAAGCAAAATTGGCCTGCAGGGTAAGGGAACAATATCCACGTGTCCCATGTCGGTATACTAAATGGTACTGCAGCCAAATCGAAGGTGACAGCGGAGATAATCGCCGTGCACCTTCAAAGTCGAACACAGCACACGCCTACTCAGATCGCTACAATGCAGTCGACGAGGAGCCAGCGCCAGTTTCCGAGGCTCGTCCCTCTATACGATCTACACGTACAGCATCAACTCATATGCGATCGGAATCACCTCGTAAGGAAACACAAGGACATGAATTTGGCTCGTCACGCCCTGGTGTGAATAGAGCTACGACTTTTGAAGGTCCCAGACAGCTCAACCGTGACTACTCGCCACCTCAGCGTGTCTCACGCGTTCCAAGCGACAACTTGGTGGTACGGAACCAACGAGCGCAATTGCGTCCACTCCCTAGAGTCACTCCAGAAAACGACCTCTTCGGCGATCCATCTGATGGCTCCACATTCAATAGTAATAGCAGCCCGGACAGGTCGTACATGGAACGCTCGGCTTCTCCAGCCACTTCCATCGGTAGTGCACCATCTCGTAGTGCAAGTTATTCTACATTAACCCCAGCAGCCAACGGTAACCCGGCGCCAGCCGCCAAAAAGAAACCGCCTCCGCCTCCACCCTCAAGAATGAAGAAGCCAGTCTTTCAGTGACGGGAGCTCATAGGAAGTTGAAGTTGATGCATGGTTTGTGGCAGCTGTATTCACTAAGTCCTTGCCACTCGACTTTATTAGATTTCGTTGTACTTCTAGAAAGTGACGACGGTTTGAAACCTCGTTGTATTGCTAGCTTACGTCTACGTTGGGCGAGAATTGGTGTCTAAGGCCATGGACCTGCGCTTGTACACACTGGATGGCTACTTGGGAAAATTGTTCTCAACATGAAATTCATTGCAAAAAAGCCAATCCTTGGGATGTTTTACCTCGACCCTGATAGCCTTTGACTATGTGATGACTTGCGTTGGCGGCTTTCATTACATTGAATTTTGGGGGAAAGGAGCTAAGAACCCGGCTACAACAGTGCCTGAACGTGACCACCAAGCAACAATGTTGCGTTGTGGCCACTTTAAATTAGAGTAGTAGACATGACATATTTTACCGTAGAATCGAAAGCGTTTTTCAGAGTAGTGGAAGAGTGACATGAACGTTTCTTTGATGGTTCATGCTACCATTCCGAAAATGGACTAGTGGTGAATTCTCTTAGCAGCTCCGCTCGTGAATCTGAGGGTCATCAACTTGCAGTACAGGCTCCCATCAACGAACTCCGTTCATAGCGACCCCACCATCAAGCTTTCTACTTGAAAGGCTTCACAACCCTCAACACGTCTCTTGGGACGCGTTAACGGGGCCCCTCCACTTGCTTGGGTCGCCCCCTCCCTAGGCACTCTCTCCATCTTTCACTGGGCGGCTTTCAACTGTCAGCGCCTTTCGCCCTATCACTCGTTCATCAACTCGCTTGCGCCGCGTTTCCTCGGCCTCTTCAGCTCCGACTGCTGACTAGTATCGTAACATACGATAACCCTATTTTGCCTCTCCGCCATGGCTTCTGTTCAGAGCGCGCCCAACCTTCCCCAAGGTGGAGCAGTACTACCCCCCAACCTCAATACTACCCAAATCAACGAAGTATGGGCGGTAAGTCTACCTGAATTCCCACCGGGTCAAACCGCCTATGGCACCTTGCACCCTAGAATATTGTATTCAGATCGATGCTAATAAGATGCTTAGAAGTTAAATCAACTTAAAGCTCAGGGAGTCCGGCAGGACGATCCCGAATACATTAAATGTTTCAACATACTCTCCGCCGTTCAGGAGCGAAGACGATTCATGCAGCGCACACAGGCCGGTCTTCAGGCACAACAGGCACAGCAAGGCCAACAACAACACGCCCATACCAATGGAATGAACGGTATGTACTGTTCCCCCTACTATGCTCAAGGAGCATGACTTATGTTACAACCAGGTCATACCCCAAATACCTCTACCATGGCCACCTCACCAACCCAAGCTCCCGCAGCAGCGCAGCCAACAGGATCGGGCGATAAAGCTGCGGCTACCTCGCAAAAGGGCCCAGCTAAGAGCAATGGTAGTCTCAGCAATGATCAGATGCGAATCCTACAAAGCCAAATCATGGCATTCAAAATGCTTAGCAAAAATACGGCTATCCCTCCAAGCCTACAACAGCAGCTCTTCAAGTCCCAGCAAAGCAGACAACCCCCTACAATGGCACAGACCCTCGCAGCAGCTAGTCAGGTCTTGGACGCACCCTCTCCCGCAAAACAGCAGAGCAATGGAAAGCAGGTAGAAACGCGGCACTACTATGACAAATTCATCGACCCACACCACTATATCAAGCCTACCATCAGCTATGCGAATCATACAGTCAGGTCAAATCGATTACAGGTCACTGGTCTCATGCCCATCGGCTATGATGTGGATGAGTTTCGCCGCGATCGTGAGATAAGCATATCAAATCGGTTGATGTCACGCAAATTGGACTTGTATCAGGGTGGAGCCCCGTCTGGCGTCGATGGTGATCGTATACGGGAAGAGCGAGAGCGCGTTGCCTACAACCGTATAATGTCGAGGAAAGCGGAGCTGGAAGGGCTGCCTGCTAATCTTGGTGTGTGGGACACAAGCAAAAGCGATACACCACAGGACGACGACTCTCTGAAGCGGAAAGCCCTTATCGAATACAAAATGCTTTGTTTACTACCCAAGCAGCGCGCCCTCCGACAACAAATTCACCATGATTTAGTCCACTACGATAACCTCGCTCAAACTGCTAACCGCTCGATTTACCGACGACACAAGAGACAGTCTCTCCGAGAGGCTCGGATGACAGAAAAGTTAGAGAAGCAGCAACGAGACGCACGGGAAACGAAAGAAAAGAAAAAGCAGGTTGATTATCTAAGGGCAGTGGTGGAGCATGGCGACGAGATACGCAAAGCTGCTGAGACTCAAAAGGCGAGGGTGCAGAAACTTGGTCGTATGATGTTAGCCCAACATCAGCACATTGAGAAAGAAGAGCAGAAGCGTATCGAAAGGACTGCTAAGCAACGTTTACAAGCATTGAAGAACGACGACGAAGAGACCTATCTCAAGCTGCTTGGCCAAGCCAAAGACTCTCGTATCTCACATCTACTGAAGCAAACGGATGGATTCTTGAGTCAACTCGCTGCTTCGGTAAAACAGCAGCAGCGTGGTGCTGTGCAGCAGTATCCTGACGAACAGTCCGATGAGGACATCAGTGATAGTGAGGATGATGTGGAGGGTGGCCCTAAAGTCGACTACTATCAGGTTGCTCATCGTGTCAAAGAAGAGATTTCGAAGCAGCCAGACCTTCTTGTTGGTGGAACCTTAAAGGAATACCAGATCAAGGGTTTGCAATGGATGATATCACTCTACAACAATAATCTTAACGGGATCTTAGCAGACGAGATGGGCTTGGGAAAGACAATTCAAACAATAAGCCTACTCACCTACCTTATTGAGAAGAAGAAGCAGAACGGGCCGTTCCTTGTTATAGTCCCACTGAGTACGCTCACGAATTGGAATCTCGAGTTCGAGAAATGGGCTCCATCGATATCAAGGATCGTCTACAAAGGTCCTCCGCTTGCCCGCAAGCAACAGCAATCGCAAATTCGCTATGGTGGTTTCCAGGTACTACTCACCACTTACGAATACATCATCAAAGACAAGCCTGTCCTCAGCAGAATTAAGTGGGTACACATGATCGTCGATGAAGGCCACCGCATGAAGAACTCCCAATCCAAGCTCAGCAGCACCTTGACTCAGTATTACAATTCTCGCTTCAGACTCATCTTGACCGGTACTCCTCTGCAAAACAATTTACCCGAACTATGGGCTCTGCTCAATTTCGTCCTCCCTACAATCTTCAAATCCGTCAAATCGTTTGATGAATGGTTCAACACCCCATTCGCCAATACGGGAGGTCAGGACAAGATGGAACTGACAGAGGAAGAGCAGCTTCTCGTCATTCGTCGACTTCACAAAGTTCTTCGACCGTTTTTGCTGCGTCGTTTAAAGAAGGATGTCGAGAAGGATCTACCCGACAAACAGGAGAGAGTAATTAAATGCAGATTTTCGGCTTTACAGGCCAAGTTGTATAATCAACTCCTCACACATAACAAGATATCTGTCACCGATGGCAAGGGCGGCAAGACTGGTATACGTGGGCTCAGCAACATGCTCATGCAGCTACGCAAGCTTTGCAATCATCCGTTCGTATTCGAACAAGTGGAGGATCAAATGAATCCGAGCAAGATGAATAATGATATGTTGTGGCGTACGGCTGGTAAATTCGAGCTTCTCGACCGAATACTGCCAAAATTCAAAGCGACAGGTCATCGAGTGTTGATGTTCTTCCAGATGACGCAAATCATGAATATCATGGAGGACTTCTTGCGCTTGAGAGACATGCAATATCTCCGATTAGACGGTTCTACCAAATCAGACGATCGCTCAGAACTGCTGGCACAATTCAACGCTCCAAATTCACCGTACTTTTGCTTCCTGTTGTCGACTCGTGCTGGAGGTCTGGGTCTTAATTTACAAACCGCCGACACCGTTATCATCTACGACTCAGACTGGAATCCCCACCAGGACTTGCAAGCCCAAGATCGTGCTCATCGAATTGGCCAGAAGAACGAGGTCCGTATTTTGAGGTTGATTAGTTCGAATTCGGTCGAAGAGAAGATCCTTGAGCGAGCACAATATAAGCTGGATATGGACGGCAAGGTCATCCAGGCCGGTAGATTCGACAATAAGTCTACAAACGAAGAACGAGATGCCATGCTGAGAACTCTACTTGATAGTGCCGAAGCTGCGGATGAGATGGCTCACCAAGAAGAAATGGACGACGACGATTTGAATATGATTACATCCAGATCTGATGAGGAGTTGCTCATGTTTCAGAAGATTGACCAGGAACGTGCCAGAGATCCGGACTATGGCCCTGAACCCGGCAAATTGCCTCGCCTAATGGGCGAATCTGAGCTTCCTGAGATTTACATGTCAGAAGATAATCCGATTGCTGAGGAAATCGAAGAGATTGCCGGCCGTGGTGCACGTGAGAGAACCCGAGTCAAATATGACGATGGTCTCACGGAAGAACAATGGCTAATGGCTGTCGACGATGACGAGGACACCATTGAAGATGCCATGGCCAGAAAAGCAAAATCTATTGACAAGCGCAATTCCAACAAAGAAAAAAGGGCCAAGAAGGCAGCTGGGGTAGAAAGCTCTCCTGAGCCATCCAGAGACAGCTCGGTGGCCCCTTCGTCTAGGAAACGCAAGTCAGCTGGCAACAAGCGAAAAGCAGACGACGAAGTTGACGAGGAGCCACTACCAAAGAAGAACCGCCCCGGGGCTCGAGCGCCAAGGGAAACACTCTCGTCTAAAGAACGCAATCTTCTTCAAAAGATCCTCAATAGCAATGCCGAGGCTCTAATGGACTTTGAAGAAGAAGTACCAGGAGAGCAACCCTCGGACGACGAAGAAGAAGGCCCAGTCACTAGGGGCCTTATCGACCCATTCCTCAAGCCCGTGCCTAGAGCACAATTCCCCGACTACTACCTGCTCATCCAGAGACCTATTTGCATGGATCAAATCAAAAAGAAGATTAAAAAGGAAGAGTACCAGAGCCTGAGGGAGTATCGGGAGGACATCCGTCTTCTTTGCAACAATGCTAGGACCTACAACGAAGATGGCAGTATGCTATATCAAGATGCCGACAAGATCGAGGTATGTTAAATAGTATCTCATAAGAAATAAAGTGACTAATCTCTTTGCAGGCTTTTGCCGTTGCCAAGCTTAGAGAAGACACCGAGAGGCATCCCGAAATGCAAGACTTCGATGACTCTACACCTCCAGATGGACGCTCGACGGCTGCTGTCTCAAGTGTAGGAACTCCCATGGCAAGCGGGCAAAACGGGGGCCCAAAGCTGAAGCTGACTTTCAATGGCGGTCGAGATACCTACATGAATGGTGCTAGTGATGACGAGTGAGGACGAAAGAAAAAGGATTGATAGAAAAAGGAACAAGATTTCTGCTTGACAGGGCAGACTGATTGATAATGGAATAATCTTCTTGATGTATTATCAGCATGATGTTTGGCAGGGTCCAATCACGAAGGCGGCGAAGCTACGGCGTTTACTTAGGTGAGGCGTACAGTGATGCATTATCAGGCGACGAGTTTGTTTGATTGCTTACTCGACCCTCGTGCATCTTGGTGTTTCTGGCAGGCAACCTAGATCGGGATTTGGAAGTCCTAGATGAGATAGAATGATGCCAGCACTTTGAAATACAGTAAAAAAGGACGAATCTTGAAGCCTTATTGCCCTGCTATGACTCCCCCTTTCTGCCGCCTGAGGAGTATTAACCTGGATTTATCCATTCCCTGTACTCGCTTTTTCCTTCCCAAAATAAACCTGACCTCCCCTCCACTCACCCAGTTGCGAAAGCAAGCTCCACTTCGCAAGCGCAGCACTTCTTCTCCGTCACCTCCATGATTTCCTCAGCCAATAGCAAAGCTTATCATACATACATACATACATAAAGCACACAGACCTCACTGCCACTACTCAAATATCCACAATATCCACCCCCCCCCCCCCCAAAAATTTTCCTTTTTTGAACAAAAAACAATGCTGAAAAAATTTCCCAGGACTCAACCTTCGAACTTCGCTTTCCAGCTTCCCACCGTACCCTGCGATGTGGTGCGCATCAATCTTTGCAAGGGAAGGCCTAGGAGGTGAGGTAGCTCGTAATGACCGGGTTCCTCTGTTGGGGATGCTGATGTGCTGGACGGCTGGTGTGCATTATCTGGGCTTCTTTTCTGTGATGGGGGGGGGATGGGATGGGATGGGA